>SNVD02008448.1:0-33618 GCA_013180625.2 Boswellia sacra
TCTACCTTAAAGCAGGAATCTCCCTCAAAGAAGAAGGCATCTCCTTTAAAGAAGAAATTTGAATGCTACTCTAAAGAAAGGATTTTGAAGAAGAAATTTGATGTTCATCTTTCATCTTTAAGAAGATGAAAGGTCATCTTGAAGAAAGGATTTAAAAAATAGAAGAAGATTCATAGTTAGTTGGAAAGGTAAAAGCGTAAACAGGTCAAAGAAAGAAAGAAAAAGAAAGAAGGAAAAGAAAAAAGAAAGAAAAGAGAAGAGAGAAAAGAAAAGAGAGAAAGAGTAAAGGAGAAAAAGAAAAAGAAGAGAGAAAAGAGAGAAAAGAGAAGAGAGAAAATAAAAGAAAGACTCTCCATCAGCCCTAAGACACTAAAAGAATTTCCAAACAAAACTTGTGACAAGCTCTCGGGCATGGCAATAGTTTAGCGACTGATGAGAAAAGAAGAGAAACATCAATCGATAGAATCTTCAACCAAAATCACATGGAAGAATTGCTCCAGATACTAGAAAGCAATTTGTTGAAGAATACACTAAATAGTAAAAATTTAAATTGATTTTACATTATCGAGAAATGTTTGAATCTTACAAGAATTTGCAAAGACAAGGGAAAAATCCCAAGTGAGTAAGATAGTGAAATACATGATTCTCAAGTAAAGAGCATGATGAATGCAAGAATAAAGGATGTCAAAACTCAAGAGATTTCCCAAGTGGACCAGAGGAAATCAAGAATAGAAACAAGAATACTCAAAAGAAGGACATGAAACCCAATGAGTACAAAGACTGGAAGAAGCATGAAGAATACTTAAAAGAGGGGCATGAAACCCAGCAAATGCAAAGTCTAAAGAAATCAAGGAATGTATGAATGATAATTAGCCGAATGCACGAAGAATAAGAAGGTCTAAAGACTGCGAAATAGTGCATGATAGAAGTTTTCCTAGTGGGCATGCATTAAAAGGAAACCCTAAGAAGTAGGTGCACTTAAGAGTGTTTTAAGCCTTAGAATAGGCACAAGCCCTAAAATGAGGTGTACTGAAGAGTTTTGAAAACCCTAAGAAGTAGATGCACTTAAGAGTGTTTTAAGCCCTTAGAATAGGCACAAACCCTAAGAAGAGGCACACTGAATAATGGTAGAAACCCTAACAAGTAGGTATACTAAAGAGTGTTGAAAATGCTAAGAAGTAGGTGCACTAAAGAGTGTTACCAAACCCTAAGAAGTAGGTGCACTGAAAAATGTCTCATCTGATGCGTTCGAAACTAGCAAGTATACTAGTCGCACAAGTAATAAAGTGATAAGTAAGATATCGTTCCCACGAGGATTGATTCTAATTGAATTTGTTATTTTCCAGCAACAATAAACTAAATAAGGGGGTTTTGTTGAATGATTAACTAAATGAAATAAGAATGCAAATTAAGAATAACAAAACAAAGGTTAATTTGAATGAAAGATCAATGAGAGAAATCTGGTTAAGGGATCATTCTCTACCACAAGATATGGATTTACGAATTAATCGTAGAATTGTCATCCAATTACAGCATTGAAGTTATCAACCGTAGATAATAACAAGCTCTGGTATCCCAATCTTTCCTTACTTTGTTGTTAAATAAAATAGGCTCTTTACTTAATCTCTATCCATTAAACAACCTAGAACAAGCTCTCTAAATTAAATTCAATGGATGCATTATGATAAGAAAGATAGGTTGATCTAAGCAATAAACACACAAGCTCGGATTAATTAACTTAGGTTATATTCTCCAATTGTAATCTCTTATCACAATTTTGCTACTAATGATAAGAAATTCAAGACAATTACGGATCAAGATTTCTAGTCTAGCAATAAATCACAACCAGATTATATTCAGATGGCCACTCAAATACAATCAGCAAGCAATCATAAGCATTAAATATGGGAGAATACAAGCAACTTCAATTAGAGAATTGGATAAAAATTCATTACACAATCAACTTACAAAAACCATATCAGGGGCTTTGAAATCACCCTCAACCAATTCAGATTCAGTTACACATGTTTAAGAACGTGGTAAATACAATACAACATGGAGACATTCCAGAAAAATGAAAGGGAAGGGAAAAACTTAGCAAATTTGATGTAATTCTCTTTGGATTTTAGTTCTTCCTCTTTCCAAGCTTCCTTTCTCCTTCAAGAACTCCAAGAGATGAAAGAATTCCAGAGCAGCAGCCTCTACCACGTTCTCCCCTCTTCAAGTTATGAAAATAAAACCCTAAAATGTGTTTAAATACTCTGCTACAGTAACCTGCTACAGTGTCCCGTATTATACAAGCTACAGTGATTTGTGGAATTACATTTCTATACTTCTCACACTGTTTTGATTACAACTTTTGGTACACTGAATGGATTTATAAACCGTAAATTTCTCCAGAAAATAGACTGCGAGAGCTTTCCAACGGTATATAACATGTCATCGGGTTCATTGTATATCAATACAATTAAATCCGAGAAGATCACTGACTAGCAGAGGTGAAAATGAAGGGTTTTACTCCATTTTGTGCAAGTTGCTCCAAAACTCCTACAAACATCAAAACCACACAAAAACATAAAAATACCAAGGAATATAGCAAAGTAACATGGACGAATTGATATGAAAATGATACATAAATAGACACTTATCAAATTCCCCCACAGTTAGACTTTGCTAGTCCTCGAGCAAATACGACAATATGAAATAAAACAAAACCGAAACATAATCAATAAAAAATTAAAACACACAAATGCTTCAACTTGCAAATAGGCCTCAAAGATTGTACTTAATTATAACCTAAGGAAAACTTCAAAATAATGCATTTGATCAAGAATCTCATTACAAAGATTAGCTTCGCTCTACTTCAATTCCTCAAATGTGTGTGTGTCGAGCCATTCTCACCTAATCACTTGTAACCCGGATAAGTTTATGCATAAAAATGAATCATATTTAATATTGAAAATGTGCGTATAAATGAACTCCATAGGCTTGCTTTTCAAGTCACTCTCCACTAATGTAGACAGGCACAACACTAAAGATCAAGTAGGGCTTTATTATGTTTGTAACGTTTGGCTTGGGTGAAGGTATGATAAAGGATAATAATTTGGTTCAAATCACCCACAAACATATAAATCATTCAAGACTATGTGAGCTCAACCCTATAACACAACTTTATATCAATTCTACACAGTTACTCCCTCAAACTTTACATTTAGCACACGTCATCTTTTTCTTTTTTGTAGAAAACAAAAGAAAACTACACCCCCACACTTTGTTGTTTCATTCTTTTTAAGAACACTTAAGGGTATAGATCTCTTATTCTTCTTCTTTTGTTCTCTTTTTTTTTTCTTTTTTTTCTCTCTTCTTCTTTTTTTTCTTTTTTTTTTTATTACACTTCCCCTCCCCCACAATTAAACAACACATTGTCCTCAATGTGTAATTACGTGGACGATAAGTACAGATTGGCTTTTTTTTTTTTCTTTTTTTTTTCAAACACAATAGAACTCACTTGCATTGCTCATGACACATCCCAACCTCCTCTCTTCCAAAACCGAACATAGCATCAAAATTTAATTGTGAATGACTACTGCCTCGTAGGTTAGTTATAAACTGTTTGGAACAAATTCATTTTGAGGTTATAAAATCTTTTAGTGAGTTAACTAAGAAAAAGGCTTACAGAGGCTCAAAGGGGTAACTATGGATCAATTTCAGTCAAGGTTGGCTATTAAGGCTCAAACGGTCCAAAGATGTCCTAAATCATTTCCCCAATGTTGCACAGTCTAGGATTTCGCCTCGAGTGACCATCAAACAAGTTCTAGAATTCATTGAAATCTGAAGAAACATTTAAATTACATAAACTTTCTCTAAGTGAACAAATAACTCAGTGAGAATAGCTCAGTGCTCAATGTTGCGCAAGGAATCAAAAGCAAAGCGAAAACCAATAAACATTTCAAGCACACAGATCCATGCATCATTTTATCATTTTCCAAGAGTTATTCTTAATTCAATCATTGCCTTATCATTGGCCCATAAAATGCAAGAGAAGAGGTACGTGGCATTGTTACACCTGAGTCAAGATTTTATATTTCAACAATCCTTAGGACCAGTAGCCCGCAGACTTAAGGTTTCCAGCCTATATACCTTTATTATGAAAGAACAAAACAAGAAACAAGACACTTCAAACAACATGAAATAAACAACCTACAGATTTATTGAGAGAGAATGCGTTTCAAGAGTTAAGAAAACCCCATATTCTGCCATTCTCAGGTTTTTCCACAATTGTTTTTTTTTTAATCGAAACTGATAAAGATAAAAACACATAACAACTCTAAATTACGCACAACTAAACTCACTCATAAAATAACAAAGTTCAACAAGTCAGCAAACAAAAACAAGTTAGTTAGAATGGGTCTAAAAAGTTTAGAAGTTAGCTCCTTATTCAGCCATTACGGATTGAAGAGATCCAGAATGCGTTTCAAGAGAACTTGAACTTTTTAAGCCACCACTCTAAAAACCGAGATTAGAAAATATTACCTGGTACGAAAGAAATAACCTGAAAAAGCTCAAAAGAAACGACATGAAAAATCTCAAATAAACACACTAAAAAGAAAGCAAATAAAAATGAAGCAAACCAGCAAATAGAGATTACAGATGGAGGGTTAAATCCAGTTGACGCCTTTTGTTGCCTTCTCCAACCCAATTTATCCGCGCCATTGTTGGATCAGGTGAATAGACGAATTCTTGTAGTTTGTCAATTAACTCTCCTGCAGTTGAAGCTGTAGCCAGCATTTGCCTTGCTGACGGTGAGATGAAATTTTTTTCTACAGCTTGATCAAGAAAGGACAACAAACCATCAAAAAAATTATTAACATTTAACAAACCAATGGTTTTCCGATGGATGTTTAGCTGTGCCCAAGAGGTGATTTGAAATATCTCCTCTAATGTACCATAACCACCGGGCAAAGCTATAAATGCATCAGATTTAATGACCATATTTGCAATACGCTCATGCATGCTAGAGACCTGTAACTCTTCCCCTATTGTGTTGCCTATGATATCTCGCACAGCTAATGGTTTAGGGATAATGCCGAGAACTTTACTTCCTCCCAAGGATGCAGCTGTCGACACACACCCCATTACCCCAAGACTACCCCCTCCATAAATCAAATTAATACCCCTCGCAGCTAATGTCCTACCAAGATCAAGAGCTGCTGTTGTAAACTCTCCATCTTTACCAAATTGCTATCCAAAAAATACGCATATATTTTGGAATCGCCGAATTGGTGTTTTCTCCATTTCTACAAGTGCTCTAAACTTGTGTAAGACAATGATGCACGTTAGGTATTATGCGATTTAAGTGCAAGACAGGTTATAAAATGACATTTGAAAATATGTAGAATGGATATATACACACGTAAATCTCTCAGATTTGACACATGGGGACATAATTTTGGTGGGGGTTTTTCGATGCAGATTTATCGCCCCAAGATTTGAAAAAATGAGATATGCTTTCGGCGAGGTTTGACAAAACCTACACACTTGTCTCCCACATGAAGCATGGAAAATGGAGATACACTTTCGGCGGGGGTTGACAAAACCCCCACACTTGTCTCCCACGTGAAGCATTAAAAATGGAGATACACTTTTGGTGGAGGTTGACAAAACCTCCACACTTGTCTCCCACGTGTACTTATGCCATAGGGTAGTCATATGGTTTGTCAAAAAGAAACTTGAAATTAAAACAAACAAAATCAACAAACAACAACAACACAAAAACAACATTGATAATCAGATCAAACGAAACAAGAAAGAAATAAAATTCGACAACAACAACACACATTCAAATATACAAGTCGTTGTGATTGTGGCTCACATCTTCCTCTGGTTTTACGTCTAATAACGGCTGAAACGCCTTCTATGAGTCGGGGATTTGCTTCCCATCCAGTTTTCTTATAAACTGGCAAACAGGGTCGTTTTTAGTCAGATTCCCTAGACTATAACATTGCAATTCATCACGAAATTGTGTCCATAGATTAAGCAATTTCACGCTGAACAAGTCCACAAGAATGTGACTCGAGAGTTAACAAAACATTATCTATCGACTCATTACTCAAACCATTCTTAATAAATGAAAGTTTATCTTCTCTATTCCTGGACGCAAAACCTAATGAACTACAAGTCTGGTTACAATTCCATCTAGCACATTTATAACATACTTGTAACCTTTTCGCTCTTCGCCTCTTGGCGTAGTAGCTCTTTCCTAGACCAGGCATGTATTTTGCGAGATTAATGTCCGGCTCACCGGATAATCTTACCTTAGCTTCGATAAGCCATCGATATCCGCAGGCATATTTAGGAGCATCAACACCCAAAGCCTAGTCATCCGCACTTTATAAATTTTATACACAGCATTTTGAGGAAGTGAAGGGAAATATTTACGAAGGTTTGACGAAAAGATATCGGCATCCATTGAAGAGGAGAAAAGAAGAGATATTACCGATAATGCGATTGAGTTTCTTTTTCTCCAAGATATGCACGTTTCAAACCTTTGGCGAATGACTTCAACTTCCGTTTGGATGTTTCCACAAGCTGCTGCACAAATGAGCTCAAAGTACAGAGTAATCAAATTAAACAAAAGAAAGGAAAAGAAAAGAGCAAAACGAAACTAAAGACACATAAAAGAGATAACAACACAATAGCAAACAAAAGTCAAAAACAAGTAAAAAATATAAAAACAAATGAGACATATGGCAAAGAGAGATAAAACCTGATCAATTTGATGGCCTACGAAAGGAATCTCCTTGAGACACAAAAATCGATCATTATTACCTCATTTTATTTTTCTTTTCTTCTTTTTTTTATTTTTCAAAACAATTGGGTTGCCTCCCAATAAGCGCTTGGTTTAACGTCCTCAGCCCGACGTTGGTTCCATCATGGGAGGATTCAATTTCCGTTGTGCTTCTCTAATGGGCTTGGATCCCTCTTCTAACAAAATACGGTCAATGCATATGGATGGGCCTTGGATGTCAACAATTGTCCACTCAATAGCTATTTTGTGATCTGTAAGTATTCGAACGAGTTTCTCTTCTTGTATTCGTGCAAGGCCCATTTCCATTGTAACTCGCAAAGTATCATTCTCACCCAAGAATCCATAATTCAAATGATCTGGAAGTGACTTAAGCTCCAAGGTCTTGGCTTTCATCACAGAAGGAAGAAGTTTCTCATTAGATAAAGGCAATTCAATGTACGAAACATTATACCTATTTGTGGTGATAGCTATAGTCTCATCCAAGCTTGTCACAGCTTCCTCCACTTCTTTAGACACTTGTATCAGCTTTCTTGGTTCTTTGAAACTTTCTATCCTTATGTGTTCACTAATGGCAACATCCACTCCTTTCTTGCGAGTTAACTCAAAACATTGTTGTGGCAAATAATCAATAACATCAACTGCAAAAACAGAATGTAAGTCATTAGAGTACCTCATTTCCTCAAAAATATTAAACATATCACCTTGCCATCAAACTCTATGGTCAAAGTGCCATAATGAACATCAATCTTGATTCTAGCAGTTTTCGAGAATGGCCTCCCTAAAAGAATCGGTGTTGGATTAGGAGATGTCTCATCCTCTATTTTAAGGACATAGAAGTCTGCTGGAAAAACCAATTAATTCACCTGCACAAGCACATCTTCCACAACTCTTTTGCGATATGCATTAAAATGATCAGCAAACTGAATGGTAATACCAGTTTTCGCAAAAGTTCCAAGATTTAAAGAAGCATAAATAGAATATGGCATGACATTAATAGATGCTCCTAAATCTAACATAGCTCTTTCAAACTTGGTATTACCAATAGTGCATGGAATGGTGAACGTACCTGGATCTTTGCATTTCAGAGGAATTTTTCTTTGCAATATAGCTGAAACATTTCCCCCACACTTACTTTCTCACTTTCTCTTGGTGGTGCATAACTCCTTGAGAAATTTTGTACAACGAGGTACTTGCTCAATAGCATCCCGAAGTGGTATATTTACCTCGATTTTGTGAGAAGTTTCCAGGATTTCTTGTTCTTGTTCCTCCTTTGATTTTGCAAATCTACTAGGAAAAAGTGGAGGAGAAACATATGAAGGAATGGGAGTTATAGGATTTACCTGAGAAGTCAGTGTTGTGTTCATGGTGGAAGTGGTGTCATCTCCTTCATCAGTTTGTGATTTCTTTGGCAGGACATCTAATTGCTCTTCATTTTGCAAAGTTATCGCACAAGAATTCTCTCTTGGATTGATCACCGTTTGACAAGATAATTCTTCTGAGCCTTGGCCCCCGAATTTGCTCATGCTAGTGGCCAATTGTCCCATTTGATTTGCCAGGTTTTGGATACTTGCCCCAGTTTCATGCTGGAATTGCATTGTGTTAGTGGCAAGTGCATTAACAATATCCTGGAGTGACATACCTGAGTTTTCTGGAGCTGGTTGTGGTGCTGGTTGTGGCATTAGTGGTGGTTGGATTTGAAATGGTTGCTGCACTCTAGGTGATTGACAACTTGTGGCCGATTTGGTAATCACATTTGGAGTGATTGTGATGATTCAGTACTGAAATTATGGTGATCTTACCATCAGCATGTAAGTGTTAGAGAAAGGAATCATACAGCATTGCCTTGTTTGTCCTGGAAGAATCCACCAATGGCATGGCTTTTACATATATCTTCTTGTAAAGTTGGATACATGTCGATTAGATGCTCCATCGTAGAATATACCCCACATCATAAGATTTTTGCATATCTCCAACAGCATGTTTCCACAAGAGAGGTTAGTCATTAAAGGTTGTTGTTTCAATTCGGAGTGCTTACCTCATTACTCTTCCATGGTATTAGGGCTCAAATCCGCTACTGAATTGATAGAAGGTTACTTTTTTAAAAAAAATGCCATGTTAATCTAAACCAAACAATCAAAAAAGAAAAACAAACAAAAATATGAATCAACAATGAAAACAAAATAACAAATCGATTCGAAAATCAATCCCCGGCAACGGCGCCAAAAACTTGATGCGTTCGAAACTAGCAAGTATACTAGTCGCACAAGTAATAAAGTGATCAGTAAGATATCGTTCCCCATGAGGATGATTCTAATTGAATTTGTTATTTTTCCACAACAAATTAAATTAAATAAGGGGGGTTTTGTTGAATGATTAACTAAATGAACTAAGGAATGCAAATGAAGAATAACCAAAACAGAGAAAGTTAATTTGAGGAAAACAATGAGAGAAAAAGCTGGTTAAGGGATCATTCTCTACCACAAGATATGGATTTGCGAATTAATCGTAGAATTGTCATCCAATTACAGCATTGAAGTTATCAATCGTAGATAACAACAAGCTCTGTTACCCCAATCTTTCCTTACTTTGTTGTTAAATAAAACAAGCTCTTTATTTAATCTCTATCCATTAAACAACTAGAACAAGCTCTCTGAGTTTAATTCAATGGATGCATTATGATAAGAAAGATAGGTTGATCTAAGCAATAAACACCCAAGCTCGGATTATTTAACTTAGGTTGTATTCTCCAATTGCAATCTCTGATCACAATTTTGCTACTAATGATTAGAAATCAAGACAATTACGGATCAAGATTTCTAGTCTAGCAATAGACAATATCCAGATTATATTCAGTTGGCCACCCAAATACAATCCAGAAAGCAATCATAAGCATTAAACATGGGAAAATACAAGCAACTTCAATTAGAGAATTGGATAACAACTTCTTGCACAATCAACTTACAAAAACATATCAGGGGCTTTGAAATCACCCTCAGCCAATTCAGATTCAGTTACACATGTTTAAGAACATGGTAAATACAATACAACATGGAGACATTCCAGAAAATGAAAGGGAAGGGAAAAACTTCGCAAATTTGATGTAATTCTCTTTGGATTGTAGTTCTTCCTTTCCAAGCTTCCTTTCTCCTTCAAGAACTCCAGGAGATGAAAGAATTCCAGAGCTGCAGCCTCCACCACGTTCTCCCCTCTTCAAGTTATCAAAATAAAAACCCTAAACTGTGTTTAAATACTCTGCTACAGTGAATTGCTACAGTGCCCCGTATTATACATGCTACAGTGACTTGTGGAATTATATTTCTATACATCTCACACTGTTTTGATTACAACTTTTGGTACACTGAATCGATTTATAAACCGTAAATTTCTCCAGAAAATAGACTTCGAGAGCTTTCCAACGGTATATAACATGTCGTCGGGTACAATGTATATCAATACAATTAAATCCGAGAAGATCACTGACTAGCAGAGGTGAAAATGAAGGGTTTACTCCATTTTTGTGCAAATTGCTCCAAAACTCCTACAAACATCAAAACCACACAAAAACATAAAAATACCAAGGAATATAGCAAAGTAACATGGACGAATTGATATGAAAATGATACATAAATAGACACTTATCATCATCATAGTATCACAAGGATGCTTTCTAGCCCTTGAACGGGCACATCCACCCTTGAATGGGCATCTCCACCCTTAGATGGGCACGTCCACCCTTAGATGGGCACCTTTAACCCTTAAATGGACGTGCTAGTCCTCGAATGGACTCACTTTTTGTATGAGTAGAAGAAAAGAGAGAGATGACAAGAAAATCTGATAGAAGGAGGACGAAGGCGAAGACATCGAAGCGGAAGAAAGAAAGATGAAGTAAGAATACTTTATCGACTTTTGTGTCTCACAAACTTCTTCAAAGTAAGGGGTAAGATATAGACACTAAATTCTGGAGGCTCGATAATGAAATAAAGATGAATGTCGAGCATAGAAAATGACCAAAATGCCCCTGAGAGTCAAGAAGAGAAGGATGACAAGAAGTTGGTGAAGAGCCTCAAAAACTGATATGTGACTTTGAAAATCAAATAAATTAATCCAAGAGGAATCCGATGATGGGTCATATACCGTTGCAAAGCTACAGATGTCTAGTTTTCGAAGAAATTTACAGATCATAAATCAGAGCTAAATCCACAAAGTTATGCGCGATCAAAGGAACAAAGGTCTGAAGGGACTACATCGAGGGATGATAAAAAAGAAAGGGGCTGAAGAGATATTGACCGACTAGCCATCAAACAACCGCCTGCTTGGCTAGGACAGTCGCCCGACCATCTAAAAATTGCTCGATTATTGGTTGATGGTCAGTCGACCATTAGATAGCTGCTCGACTATTTGGAGATGGGCGCCCGACTTCTTAATGTATTTTCAAAAATTTCATTTGGGACCTTCCTTATTTGTTTTGTTTCTTCCTTTTTCATCTTCACCCCTATAAACCTCCCTCCCCTCACTTTGCAAGGCACACTAATTATTGAATACAATCATCTTTTCTCTCTCTTGAAGACACGCTCGAGAATTCAAGAAGTCTTTTCCTGTATAAATATTTTCAGGCGTTCAATTGCTCTAAATCCGGACGTCTTGAGAGCAGAATTCTCTCCTCCCTCTCATTTTCTCTTTTATTTTTCTTGCTTAGAAGAAGCATGTTTATGGTTTAATTTTATGTGTAGGAGCATGTTTAGGGTTATTATGAATTGTGCTAACCCAATTTATTTTGTAAAATGGATAAGCGTGTTGAAGTAAGTCCGCTATCCCTTCTTTATTAGAATCATGCTTAGGAATTTAATTTCTTTGCGAATGCTTAAAATCATGCATAGGAGGACATGATTAGAATCAGGCTAGGAGAACTTGCTTGCTTTGATGAATGGTAGGAAATAGGATAGAATATGTAAGAATTATCTTTTTGCCCTTAAATTACTTGTTTGATGATGATTATTTGAATTAGGCTAGAATATGCCATGAATGTCATGTTTAGGTTAGAATATGCCATGAGAATTATGATTAGGCTAGAAATGCCATGAATTGATGTGAATAATGCTAGAATAGTTATAAGTAGAATTGTCATGATAGAATTTATCAAAATCTAGTCTAGAATACCATGATACTAGATTATGGCTTTGTTTGGTTTATAATTTGTATGATTTATGAATGTTTGTATATTGAGAAGTGTAATTGTGTGATGCCATGAAGTGATGGTGGTTTCACATTGATGGTGAGGGACCATCACTAAGAATGAATGCCTTAGTAAACTATATTTGAATGGACATATAAGAAGCTTAATAGACATTGAATAGACTCACATATGGTGGTGAGGAATTCATCATCTGTTGAGTTTAAAAGGCATATGAATGTATGGAATATTTTTATTTAGAATTACTTTATTGTTGAATAACAACTGCTGTAATCCTCTCCCCTTCTGCCATGTATGATGGAAATGCAATCTATTCTCCTCCCTCTTTCCATGTATGAATATACTATTATTTTGATTGAATAATCACCTCACATGTTTAATGAAGATGAAAATAAAAATTTGTGCATAAAACGAACCATGTAAGCGAACTAAGTAACAACACGAGTTATTCCTACTTGGTCTTTCCCAAGTGGAGGCCGGATTTATGTCCAAGCAGATCGAAAGACTCGTACTTAACTTCTCGAACCTATCTCTGAAGGGAGGAGGGTAGTTTAGGTCCCGAAGCGAGGGATCAGATTGCCCTCATTCATTCCCAATTGAGTAATTGGATGGCAACTCTATTCTCCAGACGTGCCCATGGCTCATTTATATTCCTTTAAGTCATGAAAGAGGCTTTGACATAATGTCGTGGTCACAAGCACTCTGACGGGATGAAAGCCCCATTCATAGCTATCGATTTAGTACTTCACCAAATGGATAGAAACTAAGTCCTATGTTAAGTTAGAGGCAAAGCAGATGGTGAAGTTCATTGAGAAGAACATCATATGCAGATTTAGGGTACTACACCATGTTGTGACTGACAATGGGGTTCATTTTCAGGCAGAAAATAAGGCCTTGTTTGAGAAGTAGGGAATCGAACACCATAAGTTATCTCCGTATAAGCCACAAGCCAATGGAGTAGTAGAAACGACAAATAAAAACATCAAGAAGATGTTGGCCAAGGTGGTACAGATATATAAAGATTGGGCAGAGAAGTTATTGTTCATATTATAGGGGTGTAGAACAACACGTAAAAGTTCGACAGGCATGACGCCCTTCTCGTTGGTATATGGTTCAGAAGCGGTCCTATCAATCGAGATAGAAATAAAATCAGCGAGAGTTCTGATTAAAACAGAAGTTTCTGAAGAGGAGTGGATTCATAATAGATGTGAAAAATTGGCCTTGATTGATGAGAAAAGAATGAAGCCCAAATACCAAATGCAATTATACTAAAAACGGGTTGCTCGAGCCTTTAACAAAACGATTAAAGTTGGAAGTTCAAAGAAGGGGAGTTAGTCCTTAAGTAAGTAAGGCCAGTTGCATTTGATCTGAGAGGGAAGTTCAAACTCAATTGGGAGGGTCCTTTCATTGTGACGAAGGTCATGTATGGTGGAGCTATCATTTTATCAGACATGGAAGGGAATGAGTTCACTGAACCCATCAACATGGACAGGCTAAAGAAGTATTATGTATAAAAAGAGAGAGAGAGAGAGAAGAGAAAAGTGAGAGGAAAAATAATTAATTATAAAACCAAAAATGGCTTATTAATGATAGGAGTTGTCTCATTGTGCACATGATGTTCAAAGAACAAAAGATTGTACTTTTATTGATGAAATGAAATTGTTTGGAATAAATATGCCTTTTGATATGTCTTATTATTTTGCATAACAACAAAAGGAAAACATCAAGCATCTAAGCCAACGAAGAAACTAACAATGTCGTCTCTGCCTCTTCGATGGACTACGAATGGGCTCACTGTATCGCTTACAGTACTGTCAAGCTCGAATATTGGGATCATGAATGGAAGCCTGAAAGGTCACGTACTCCTTATACCGTTCGTCTGTCTCAAAATCATAATTATAGAATAGATTCTTCTCAATGGTGCAATGTGGCCAAGAATCCTGCACACGCCCTAGGAAATGAGTGAATAGTCTCCCAGGACCAAAAGCAGTCATTGAATTCACAATCCTCTGGTTTAGTCCATACTATCAACGCAGTCTAGCAGGGTTATAAAATCCACTATGGGTGAAACCTGTTAAAGGCACGCATATGATATATATCCCTACTATCATATGCTCCAGCCTCTACCGTGGATAGTGCTAGCGAATCTGAGTATCAAGAATGACCAGTCGATACAACAGGAACGTCTCTTAAGTCTCCTCCTCGTATGAAGTCGAGGGCTATAATGGGAAATATCCCCTTCAGGTGGTGCTAGAACAGATAACCTCTTTGTAAACAAATCTGAGGAAAAAAGAAACAAAAAGAAAAAGAAAAAGAAGCTTGCTGAGTCGAAAACCAGGAAAGGGCGGATTAGACAAAAATTAAGGCAAGCCTGCTAAGTTGAAAACTCGAAAAGGGCAATTTAGGTGAAAGTTAGGGCATGAAAAAAAAAGAGCCCGCTGAGCTGAAAACTCGATAAGGGCAACTCAGTTAAAAGTTAGGGTAAGCTCACTAAGTCGAAAACCCGAGAAAGGTCGGCTTAAGAAAAAATTTAGAGCATAAGAAAGGTGAATCATGAAGGAAGAACCTGAAGAAGCAAGAGATTACCACCAAACCGTTGGCTTGGGTCAATCTTAACCCGGTTTAGTCCATCAGTGTTTTGGCTAGAATCAAGGGAACAGATATAAAACTGGGTCCCATCTAAGGAATGATGGTCACAAGATATGGATCTCTAAGACTGTTTGGTGAGACTAGTAGAAATTGTGTAAGAAAGTAGAACTGAAGAAGGTGAAGCCAACCAGACGAAGTCCTGTCCGTCATCCTAAGCAAAGGCATGATGGAAGATAATATCACTCTACTACCCCTGGTGTGGATGCCTATAGTGGAAATTGAGAAGTCAAAGAAGTAGTCAAAGAGCAGAGCTCTTGTCCATTGAAATGGAAGACATGATCATGAGAATTCTAGAAGGTTGTACATTCCTTCAAAAAAGGGATGTCAAGCTTGACATGATGAAGGAACTTCAGATGATAGAGATCGATGGACTCGAGTCATTTCCAGTCCTCATTCTTCCTAGGCCTTAGAAGAGGATGGAAGATCTAGAGGAAAGCTTCAGACATGATGAATGGCACAAAGTGGTGTTGAAAAAAGTGAAAAGAAGTCTTGAGAAATAAAAGAAAAGTTGCAGAAAAGTAGCAGAAAGGAGTAGCACTTAAATAGTGCACAAAACGAGATAGAAAAGGGAAGAATCACCGATCGGCCATCTGATTATCGGTTGGTTATTGCATGATAGTCGATCGATTGTCTAAAGATCACCTGACTGTCTGATAGTCGCCCGATGGTCTGTTGGCTGGCCGACAACTATTAGGCTAATTAGCCCATTAGCCCATTTCTCATTGCAATCCTTCGACTTCTGAAACATGTATCGACGAGCGATTTTGAGCACGTGACTTCCAGATTTTGTAGTTTTATTCAGAATTGAATAAATGATGATATGGAAACAAATTTGAACAAATTTGGATGTAGACTTAGTACAATACGCAAAGTGTATGGAATTAGAAATAGAAAATTTTCACTAAGTTTCTAAAAATTGTTTATATTTGATTGTGCATCATAGAAGTTCATACATAAAAGAAAAATAAACAAAAGAAACCATGAAAGAAGCTGGTGGTGACAATCCTTACTCATTGCCATTATTGTCGACAATGAAGGAGAAAGCAGCGACCTGTGCCTGGAGACACTCAACCTCATGCTCCAAACGAGCAAATTCTTGACAACTTGTCTAACCAAGCAAAAGAATCATATAGTTATAAAAACTATTAGAGTAGAAATCATGCATACATGGAGCATAGGAGGGTATTCTACCTGATATGACATCTGCAAAACATATCCATGAGAAGCAGCTTGCATACGAAAAACTAGCTCCATGGAAGATCGTGTTACCTACATTGCATTGCATTTTTTATGATGAATGATTGATTAAAGAATAACAGGAAACTTAAGAAACACATACTCGAAAGACTTACCACAGTTGTGTCTTGAGGAACAAAAGGAACAGGCATGTTCGGATCCTCAATAATCACATGACTGTTGATTTGTCCACTAGCATTCCATGTATAGAAAACGTTGCTGGGATAAGCTTGGAGGTCACCAATCACATGACCGGCTAGAGCAGTTGGGGCAGCGAAGGAGCTAGAGGTGGATATAGCTGTTGAGCAATGGTGGAAAAAGAAGCTAATGTATCAGTACCTGAAGAGGAGACTCTTGATCTCTTTCCATGACGAGTGAAGAGCTATCGGTGCGATTAGACATAGTAAGGGGATGAGGAATCTCATCAGCAGATCGGCTAGGTCTAGTGTGAAATAAGGAGGCTAAAATCCAGTCAATGTAGGAATACATAATCAATGGGAATTCGATCCTGTTCAAGTGAATCCTGGTCGTGGAGTCTGACACCTCTGGCTCCATAGCCAAATCAGCTGAATCTATCATCAGAACTAGTGGCAAAAGAGGAATTATACAGCTTGTTGGGCCATTGTATTGGTCCCAAGCGTGATTACCCAAATACCATATCATACTATTCACACAAGATGTGGTACAAGTTAAAGGCAGAAGCAACCCTTATAGCCACGGACCAGTTCTCCTCAAGACCCCACCATTCAGAGTGAACCTGTGAAAGAATAGAGAAGCATGGTAAGATTTTGATATAATTACAAATATAGATTGTAATGCCCTTTTACCTTATAGCCACGGACCAGTTCTCCTCAAGACACCTCTTTCATGGCATCATACAATCATTCAAGATATATTCATACATTCATAAATAAACAAATTATAACCCAAACAAAGCCATAATCTAATATCATTGCATTCTATTTTAGATTTTAATAAATTCTATCATAGCAATTCTATCTATTGCTATTCTAGCATAATTCATATCAATCATCATGGCATTTCTGGCCTAAAACATGGCATTCATGGCATATTCTAGCCTAATTCAAATAATCATCAATCATAGCATTCAAGGGCAAAATAGTAATTCTTACACATTCTATGCTATTTCCTAGCATTCATCAAAGTAAGTGAATTTTTCTAGCATGATTATAGTTATGTACTCTTAAGATTGATTCTAAGCATTCGCAAAGAAAATAAATTCCTAAGCATGTTTCCAATAACGTGGAGATTACAGACTTACCTTGACACGTTTATCCATTTTACAAAACAAACTGGGTTAGCACAATTCATAATAGCCGTAAACATGCTCCTAAGCATAAAATTAAATCCTAAATATGCTTCTTCTAAGCAAGAAAAATAAAAGAGAAAATAGGAGGGAGGAGAGAATTCTACTCTTAACACATACTATTTTTGGGTTTAGAGTAATAAAACACCTAAAAAAATATTTATACTAGAAAAGACTTCTTGAATTCTCGAGCGTATATATTCGACAATCGGTGTGTATTACAAAGTGAGAGGAGGGGGGTTTATATAGGAGAGGGATGAAGATGAAAAGGAAGTTGTTAAGGCTAATTTCCAAAAATAAGCCATAAAGGGTGCCTATCTGACATTCGATCGATCATTAGCCAATAGCTGGGTGATTGTTTGATGGCTAGTCAGTCAATATTCCTTCGGCCCTTTCCTTTTTCATCATCCTTCAATGTAGTCCCTTTTTACCGTTATTCTTCGATCATGTATAACTTCTCGATTTCAACTCCGATTTGTGATCTGTAAATTTCTACAAAAACTAGACATCCACAGCTTTGTAATAGTATATGACTCATCATTACATTCCTTTTGGATTAATTTCTGTGATTTTTTCAATTCACATGTCATTTTTCAAGGCTCTTCACTAACTTCTTCTCACCCTTCTCTTCTTGGCCCTCAAGGGTATTTTGATCATTTTGTTGCTCAACATTCATCTTTATTTTATCATCAAGCTTAAAAAAACTTAGTGTTTATAGCTCATCCCCTACTTTGGAGAGGTTTGTGAGACGTTAAAGTTGACAAAGTATTCTTACTTAGTCTTTTTTTTTTCATCTCAACATCTTCGCCTTCGTCCTTTTTCCTTTAGACTTTCTCATAAGCCTTTTTTGCTCTTACAAAAAGTGTGTCCATTCAAGACTAATTTACCCATCGAAGGGCTGACGCGGCCATCTAAGGCCGAATGAGCCTATCTAAGGGTGAATTTTCCCATCTAAGGGCGGACGTGCTTGTCTAAAGTTGGGTATGCTCGTATAAGGGCTGAAAAACATCCTTATGATGCTACAATAAAATACTCTTCAGTGCACCTACTTCTTAGGGTTTCAAATACTCTTTAGTGCACCTAGTTCTTAGGGTTTGGTAACACTCTTCAGTGCGCCTATTCTAAGGGCTTAAAATACTCTTAAGTGCACCTACTTTCTAGGGTTTTTAACATTCTTTGGTGCGCCGCTTCTTAGGGTTTGTGCATATTCTTAGGGCTTATGCCTATTTGAAGGGTTTAAAACACTCTTAAGTGCACTTATTTCTTAGGGTTTCCCTCTAATGCATGCCCACCGAAAAAACTTCTATCATGCACTGCTTCGCGGTTTTTAGACTTCTCATTCTTCATGCCTTCGACCAAATATTCTTCATTCTTCTTTGATCTCTTTAGGCCAAATATTCTTCATTCTTCTTTGATCTCTTCAGACCTTGCATTCGTTGGGTTTCATGCCCTTCTTTTGAATATTCTTGCTTCTATGGTTGATTTGTTCTGGTCCATTTGAAAAATTTTTGATATCCTTCATTCTTACATTCATCATGTTTTTCATTATCTGACTCACTAAGGATCTTTCCCTTATCCTTGCAAATTCCTACAAGGTTCAAACGTCATGTAAAATTAATAAAGAATTCTTTACCTTATCCAGTGCGCTCCTCAACAAATTACTTTCTAGTGTTTGGAGGAATTTTTGCATGTGATTCCGATCAAAGACTATATCGATTGATGTTAACTCTTCTTTCTTTGTGAGTTGCTAAACTACTGCCATGGCCAAGTGCTTGTCATCGGCTTTATTAAAAAATTCTCTTCAATGTCTTAAGGCTGATGAAGAGTCTTTCTTTTTCTTGTCTCTCTTTTTTTTCTCCTCTCTTTCTTCTCTTTTTCTTTATCTCTTTCTCTCTCTTTTTCTCTCTCTTCTCTCTTTCTTTTTTCATCTCTTCTCTTTTTCTTCTTTCTATTTCCTTTTCTCTTTCTTCTTTCTCTGTTTCTCTCTCTTCTTTCTCTCTTTAACCTTTTACCCTTTACCGTTGACCCTTCAAATAATTTGACTATGAATCTTCTTCTTTTTTTTTTTTCCAGTCCTTTAAGGTGAACTTCAAATTTCTTCTTCAAAATTCCTTCTATAGGGTAGGCTTCAAATTCCTTCTTCATAGTGAAACAAAATAGATGTCTTTTCAAGGTGGACATCTTCTTCGTGGTAGATGCCTCTTTCGAGGGAGATTCCTTCTTCAAGGTGGATATCTTCTTCGAGGTGGATGCCTTCTTCGAGGGAGATTCCTTCTTCGACATGGATGCCTTCTTTGAGGGAGATTCCTTTTTTAAGCTGGATAACTTCTTCGAGGATGATGTCTTTCTTTAAGGTAGATTCCTTCTTCAATGTGGATGCCTTCTTTAAGGAAGATGCCTTCTTCGAGAGAGACATCTTTTTTCAAGAGAAATTCTTTCTTCAAGATGGATATCTTCTTCAAGGCAATATATTCTTCTTACAAACTATGGTGTCTCATCTGGACCATGTGAGCTCTTTTGAGGAAGTTTGACTTGTTCTAGGCAATTTGCAAATCTTACAATTGAGAGTCTTTACACTTCTTAAGTGGTTGACCATCTCAAATCTTTATTCTCAAATGTGGTCTTTTTTTACTATCTTTGAGTATAGCAATTATGGTAATCTTCATCTGTAAGGTTATACTTCTTCTGGTATGTTGTACAACTTAAAAACTTCATCCAAACGTTTAGCATATCATGTTGCTTCAAGCGATCATTATATCTCATCGAGACTAAGCTGCTTGTCCAAATAACTTGTAAATCTTGCTGCTTCTATTCCCACTTCTTTTACGATTACCCCCAGTACTTCATATTGCATCGTGACTCTACAAAACTTGGTCACTTTGAGGCCGTATACCATTCTGGTAAGTCTTCTAAGTATATATTTTTCAAGTTTCCTATCATTCTTCAATCAATTATTAGTCATAAAATGCAATATTATGTAATGCAATGTGGGTACTGCCAGTCTTTCACATGCAGGATGCTTCTTATGGGTATAAATGTCTCATTAGTACTAGGTAAAGCGCTACTCTATACTTCATGTATGTATGACTCTTATCCTAATATTTTTTCTAAATATATGATTCCTTTGCTTAGACTAGACGAGTTGTCAAGAGGTTGCTCATCTAGATTATGAGGTTGAACATCTTTAGGTTCAGGTTGTTATTTCTTCAGTTGAGGCTAATGATCGACCTTTTTTTTCCCTTCTACTTTTCTTCACCCCTTTCAATGCCTTATCATAGTTCAACATTTCTGAGTTTCTTCCAAGACTCTTCAGTCTCTTTTAAAGCCTTTAAAAGATGCAAACTGGAAACAACTAGAATCTGTCAGTCTTTATCATTTGAAGTTCTTTCGTGATGTCAAGCTCGACGTCCCTTTTCTTAAGGACTGTACAACCTTCTGGGATTCTTATAATCATGTCTTTTATTTCAATGGACAAGAGTTTACCCTCTATATGAGGAATTCTCTGCCATACTCAGTTGTCATTGATAGGTGTCTATTTATGTATTACTTTCATATCAATTCGTCTATGTTTCTTTGCTATATTCCTTGGTATTTTCATGTTTTTGTGTGGTTTTGATGTTTGTAGGAGTTTTGGAGCAACTTGCACAAAAATGGAGTAAAACCATTCATTTTCACCTCTGCTAGTCAACCAATTTCTCAGAGTTGATTGTATCGATATATAATTAACCGGATAACATGCTATATACCATTGAAAAGCTCTCGAAGTCTATTTTCTGGAGAAATTTACGGTTCACGAATTTATGCAGTGTACCGAAAGTTATGATAAAAATGGTATGAGAAGTGTATATTTGTAATTCCACATATCACTGTAGCATGTTATTAAATACGGGGCACTGTAGCAAGTTACTGTAGCATAGTATATAAACATATTTTAGGGTTTTATTTTAAAAACTAGAAGAGGGGAGAACGTGGTGGAGGCTGCAGCTCTGGATTTCTTTCATTTCTTGGAGTTCTTGAAGGAGAAAGAAAGCTTGGAAAGAAGAAGAACTACAATTCAAAGAGATTTACATCAGAATTGCTAAGTTTTTCCCTTCCCTTTCATTTTCTGGAAAATTTGTATGTTGTATTGTATTTACCACGTTTTTGAACATGTGTAACTGAATCTGAATTGGTTGAGGGTGATTTCAAAGCCCTTGATATGGATTTTGTGAGTTGATTGTGTAAGAAATTGTTATCCAATTCTCTAATTGAAGTTGCTTGTATTTTCCCATATCTAATGCTTATGATTGCTTACTGATTGTATTTGGAATGGCCAACTGAATATAATTTGTTGTTGTCTATTGCTAGATTAGAAATCTTGATCCGTAATTGTCATGAATTTCCAATCATTAGTAGCGAAATTGTGATCAGAGATTGCAATTGGAAAATACAACCTAGGTTAAATAATCCGAACTTGTGTGATTATTGCTTAGATCAACCTATCTTTCTCATCGTAATGCTTCCATCGAATTAAACTAGAGAGCTTGTTCTAGGTTGTTTAATGGATAGAGATTAAATAAAGAGCTTGTTTTATT
Source organism: Boswellia sacra (assembly GCA_013180625.2). Classification (NCBI taxonomy): domain Eukaryota; kingdom Viridiplantae; phylum Streptophyta; class Magnoliopsida; order Sapindales; family Burseraceae; genus Boswellia; species Boswellia sacra. Next base: position 21,786 of record SNVD02008448.1, read on the forward strand.
TAACAACAAAGTAAGGAAAGATTGGGATAACAGAGCTTGTTGTTATCTACGGTTGATAACTTTCAATGCTGTAATTGGATGACAATTCTATGTTAATTCACAAATTCATATCTTGTGGCAGAGAATGAACCCTTAACCAGGTTACTCTCACTGATTTTTCACTCTATTTTACTTTGTGTTATTTTATTGTGCATTTACATTAATATTTCATTTAGTTAATCCATCAACAAAACCCCCCCATTTATCTATTGTTGCTGTAAAATAACAAATTCAATTAGAATCAATCCTCGTGGAAACGATATCTTACTTATCACTTTATTACTTGTGCGACTAGTATACTTGCTAGTTTCGAACGCATCAAGTTTTTGGCGCCGTTGCCAGGGATTGATTTTCTAATCGATTTGTTATTCTGTCTTTACTGATAATTCTTGATCTTTATTTTCTGATTGTTTGTGTTTAGGCTTTTATGTCCGAGGGAGAAGCGGATCAGCGACTTAAGAGAATTAAGGAGTTTCTCCAATCCTCGAATTTAAGACTAAATCGGTCAATTTCAACTCCACCTCCAGAATTTGACCTTGCACGACATACTTCCCTCCCATCTTCTTGCAGTTCAATCAAATCTGAATCGGAAGCAATGGCGATGGAAAACAATCAGACTCTTAAGGAGTTAGCGGCTCCAATTATTGATCAACAACCGCTATGCATAAGCACCAATTTTGAGGTAGATTTTGAACTTAAATCTGGACTAATTCATCTCTTGCCTACAATTCATGGTTTTGCAGGAGAGGATCCGAACAAACACCTCAAAGAATTTCATGTGGTATGCTCAAGTATGAAGCCAACCGGCGTTTCTGAAGAGCAAATTAAATTGAGAGCTTTCCCATTCTCATTAGCAGATTCGGCAAAAGATTGGCTATTTTATCTACCACCAGGTACCATTACCACATGGAATGAGATCAGTAAACTCTTTTTGGAGAAATACTTTCCAGCCTCGAAAGTTATAAATATTAGAAAAGTTATTAGTGGCATTCGACAACACAATGGAGAATCACTTCATGAATATTGGGAGAGATTTAAAAGGTTATGTGCTAGCTGTCCAAACCACCAAATTAGTGATGGACTCCTAATTCAATATTTCTATGAGGGTCTCCTACCAATGGAAAGGAGTATCATTGATGCTACTAGTGGTGGAGCACTAGTTAATAAAACATCGAACGTGGCAAGACGTTTGATTAGTGACATGGCAGCGAACTCCCAACAATTTAGCAGTCAATTTGAGCCACAACTACCAAAAAGAGTAAATGAGGTAAGTACTTCAAACATTGAACATCAACTTTCTGAACTTACCTCTCTTGTAAAAAAAATGGCTGTAGGACATATGCAGTAATCTTATGCATGTGGAGTATGTTCTACCATGGACCATCCAACCTACATGTGTCCAACTTTGCAAGAAGGAGATACAGAACAAGCCAATGCCATGGGTGGATTTCCAGGATAACCAAGGCAAAGGTATGACCCTTTCTCCAATACTTACAATGCTGGATGGAGAGATCACCCTAATTTAAGATATGGGAATCGTCAACTAATCGCCCCAAATGCCATACCAAATCGACCACCAGGTTTCAATTAACCAAGGGTGCAGCAATCATTTCAAGCACAACCACCACCAGTACCACAACCAGCTCCACAAAATTCAGGTATGTCTCTCCAGGATATTGTTAAAGCACTTGCCACTAACACAATGCAATTTCAGTAGGAAACTAGGGCAAGTATCCAAAACCTGAAAAATCAAATGGGACAATTGGCCACTAACATGAGCAAATTTGAGAGTCAAAGCTCAGGAAAATTACCTTCTCAGCCGGTGATCAATCAAGAGAGAATGCTAGTGCTGTAACTTTGAGAAGTGGGAAGCAATTAGAGATTCCACCAAAGAAATCACAAACTGATGAAGGGGATGACACCACTTCCACCATGAAAAAAACATCATCTTCTAAGACAAATCCTAAAACTCAAATTCCTTCATATGTTACTCCCCCACCTTTTCCTAGCAGATTTGCAAAATCAAAGAAGGAGGAACAAGAACAGGAAATCCTGGAAACTTTTCGTAAGATCGAGGTAAATATACCACTTCTGGATGCTATCAAGCAAGTTGATGCGTTCGAAACTAGCAAGTATGCTAGTCGCACAAGTAATAAAGTGATGAGTAAGATATCGTTCCCACGAGGATTGATTCTAATTAAATTTGTTATTCGAAAGCAAAAACAGAAAAAATAGGGGGTTTTGTTGATTGATTAACTAGATGAAATATTAATGTAAATGCACAATAAAACAACATAAAGTAAAATAGAGTGAAAAATCAATGAGAGTAACCTAGTTAAGGGTTCATTCTCTGCCACAAGATATGAATTTGTGAATTAACATAGAATTGTCATCCAATTACAGCATTGAAGTTATCAATAGTAGATAACAACAAGCTCTGTTACCCCAATCTTTCCTTACTTTGTTGTTAAATAAATCAAGTTCTTTATTTAATCTCTATCCATTAAACAACCTAGAACAAGCTCTTTGAGTTTAATTCAATGGAAGCATTACGAAAAGAAAGATAGGTTGATCTAAGCAATAATCACACAGGTTCGGATTATTTAACCTAGGTTGTATTTTCCAATTGCAATCTCTGATCACAATTTCGCTACTAATGATTAGAAATTCAAGACAATTACGGATCAAGATTTCTAATCTAGCAATAGACAATATCCAGATTATATTCAGTTGGCCATTCCAAATACAATCAGCAAGCAATCATAAGCATTAGATATGGGAAAATACAAGCAACTTCAATTAGAGAATTGGATAACAACTTCTTGCACAATCAACTCACAAAACCATATCAAGGGCTTTGAAATCACCCTCAACCAATTCAGATTCAGTTACACATGTTCAAAAACGTGGTACATACAATACAACATACAAATTTTCTAGAAAATGAAAGGAAAGTGAAAAACTTAGCAATTCTGATGTAAATCTCTTTGAATTGTAGTTTTTCTTCTTTCCAAGCTTTCTTTCTCCTTCAAGAACTCCAGCAAATGAAAGAAATCCAGAGCTGCAGCCTCCACCACATTCCCCCCTCTTCAAGTCATTTTAAAATAAAACCCTAAAATGTGTTTATATACTCTGCTACAGTAACTTACTACAGTGCCCCGTATATAATAATATGCCACAGTGATATGTGGAATTACAAATATACACTTCTCATACCATTTTTATCATAACTTTTGGTACACTACATAAATTCGTGAACCGTAAATTTCTTCAGAAAATAGACTTCGAGAGCTTTTCAATGGTATATAGCATGTTATCCGGTTAATTGTATATCGATATAATCAACTCCGAGAAATTGGCTGATTAGCAGAAGTGAAAATGAAGGGTTTTACTCCATTTTTGTGTAAGTTGCTCCAAAACTCCTACAAACATCAAAACCACACAAAAACATAAAAATACCAAGGAATATAGCAAAGAAACATGGACGAATTGATATAAAAGTAATACATAAATAGATACTTATCAAATTCTCCCACACTTAGACTTTGCTAGTCCTCGAGCAAATACGACAATATGAAACAAAACTAAATCGAAACAGATTCAAAGAAAATATAAAAACACACATGTTTTAACTTGCAAATAGGCCTCAAAGATTGTACTTAATTATAACCCAAGGAAAACTTCAAAATAATGCACTTAATCAAGAATCTCATTACAAAGATTAGTTTTGCTCTACTTCAATTCCTCCAATATGTGTGTGTGTGGAGCCATTCTCACCTAATTATTTGTAACCCGAATGAGTTTATGCATAAAAATGAATCATATTTAATAGTGAAAATGTGCATATAAATGAACTCCATAGGCTTGCTTTTCAAGTCACTCTCCACTAATGTAGACAAGCACAACACTAAAGATCAATTAGGGCTTTATTAAGCTTGTAACGTTTGGCTTGGGTGAAGGTATGATAAAGGATAATAATTTGGCTCAAATCACCCAAAAACACATAAATCATTCAAGACTATGTAGAGCTCAACCCTATAACACAACTTCATTTCAATTCACTAAGTTACTCCCGCAAACTTATTTAGAACACTCAATCTTTTTTTTTTTTTTTTGCAGAAAACAAAAGAAAAATACACCCCCACACTTTGTTGTTTCATTCTTTTTAAGAACACTTAAGGGTATAGATCTCTTATTCTTTTTTTTTTGTTCTCTTTTTTTCTTTTTTTTCTTTTTTTTATTACACTTCCCCTCCCCCACACTAAAACAACACATTGTCCTCAATGTGTAAGTACGTGGACGATAAGTACAGATTGGCTTTTTTTTTCTTCTTTTTTTTCAAACACAACAGAACTCACTTGCATTGCTCATGACACATCCAAACCTCCTCTAACTTCCCAAAACCAGAACATAGCTCAAAATTTAATTGTGAATGATCTACATGCTCATAGGTAAGGGATAAACTGTTTGGAACAAATTTATTTTAGGTTAGGAAATCTTTTAGTGAATTAACAAAGAAAAAGGCTTACAAAGGCTCAAAGGGGTAACTAGGGATCAATTTCAGTCAAGGTTGGCTATTAAGGCTCAAACGGTCCAAAGATGGCCTAAATCATTTCCCCAATGTTGCACAGTCTAGGATTTCGCCTCGAGTGACCATCAAACAAGTTCTAGAATTCATTGAAATCTGAAGAACATTTAAATTACATAAACTTTCTCTAAGTGAACAAATAACTCAGTGATAATAGCTCAGTGCTTAATGTTGCGCAAGGAATCAAAAGCAAAGTGAAAACCAATAAACATTTCAAGCACACAGATCCATGCATCATTTATCATTTTCCAAGAGTTATTCTTAATTCAATCATTATCTTATCATCGACCCACAAAATGCAAGAAAAGAGGTACGTGACGTTGTTACACCTGGGTCAAGATTGTATATTTCAACAATCCTTAGGATCAGTAGCCCGCAGAATTAAGGTTTCCAGCCTATATACCTTTATTATGAAAGAACAAAACAAGAAACAAGACACTTCAAACAACATGAAATAAACAAACTACCGATTTATTGAGAGAGAATGCGTTTCAAGAGTTAAGAAAACCCCATATTCTGCCATTCTCAGGTTTTTCCACAATGTTTTTTTTTTTTGAATCGAAACTGATAAAAGACAAAAACACACAACAACTCGAAATTACATAAAACTAAACTTACTCAGAAAATAACAAAGTCCAACAAGCCAGCAAACAAAAACAAGTCAGTTAGAATGGGTCTAAAAAGTTTAGAAGTTAGCCTCCTTATTCAGCCATTATAGATTGAAGAGATCCAGAATGCGTTTCAAGAAGAATTAAACTTTTTAAGCCACCACTCTAAAAGCCATGATTAGAAAATATTACCTGGGGCGAAAGAAATAACCTGAAGAAAAAACTCAAAAGAAATGACATGAAAAATCTCAAATAAACACACTAAAAAGAAAGTAAACAAAAACGAAGCAAACCAATAGATAGAGATTACAGATGGAGCGTTAAATCCAGTCTACGCCTTTTATTGCCTTCTCCAAACCAATCTATCCGAGCCGTTGTTGGATCAGGCGAATAGACGAATTCTTGGAGTTTATCAATTAACTCCCCTACAGTTGAAGCTGTAACTAGGATTTGCCTCGCTGACGGTGAGATGAAATTTTTTTCTACAGCTTGATCAAGAAAAGACAACAAACCATCAAAAAAGTTATTGACATTTAACAAACCAATGGGTTTTTTATGGATGTTTAGCTGTGCCCAAGAGGTTATTTGAAATATCTCCTCTAATGTGCCATAACCACCGGGTAAAGCTATAAATGCATCGGACTTAACAACCATATGTGCAATTCGCTCATGCATACTAGAGACCTGTAACTCTTCCCCGATTGTGTTGCCTACGATATCTCGTACAGCTAATGGTTTAGGGTTAATGCTGAGAACTTTGCTCCCTCCTAGGGATGCAGCTGTTGACACACACCCCATTAACCCAAGACTACCCCCTCCATAAATCAAATAAATACCCCTCGCAGCTAATGTCCTACCAAGATCAAGAGCTGCTGTTGTAAACTCTCCATCTTTACCAATTGCGATCCACAAAATACGCATATATTTTGGAGTCGCCGAATTGGTGTTTTCTCCATTTCTACAAGTGCTCTAACCTTGTGTAAGACAATGATGCACGTTAGGTAATATGCTTTTCAAGTGTAAGACAGGTTATAATAATGACATTTTAAAATATGGAGAATGGATATATACACACGTAAAACTCTCAAATTTGACACATTGGGACATAATTTCGGTGGGGGTTGCTCGATGCAGATTTATCGCCCTAAGATTTGAAAAAATTAGATATGCTTTCAGCAAGGTTTGACAAAACCTACACACTTGTCTCCCACGTGAAACATGAAAAATGGAGATATACTTTTGGCGGAGGTTGACAAACCTCCACACTTGTCTCCCACGTGAAGTATTAGAAATGGAGATACACTTTCGGCGGAGGTTGACAAAACCTCCACACTTGTCTCCCACATGTACTTATGCCATAGGGTAGTCATATGGTTTGTCAAAAAGAAAATTTGAAATTAAAACAAACAAAATCAACAAACAACAACAACACAAAAACAACATTGATAATCATATCAAACGAAACAAAACAAATTCTACAACAACAACACACATTCAAATATACAAGTAGTTGTGATTGTGGCTCACATCTTCCTCTGGTTTTACGTCCAGTAACGGCTGAAACGCTTTCTATGAGTCGAGATTTGCTTCCCATCCAGTTTTCTTATAAACTGGCAAACAGGGTCGTTTTTAGTCAGATTCCCTAGACTATAACACTGCAATTCATCACGAAATTGTGTCCACAGATTTAGCAATTCATGCTGAACAAGTCTACAAGAATGTGACTCAAGAGTTAATAAAACACTATCCGATGACTCATTACTCAGACCATTCTTAATAAACGAAAGTTTATCTTCTCTATTCTTGGACACAAAACCTAATGAATGACAAGTCTGGTTACAATTCCATCTGGCACATTTATAACATACTTGTAACCTTTTCGCTCTTCGCCTCTTGGCGTAGTAGCTCTTTCCTAGACCAGGCATGTATTTTGCGAGATTAATGTCCGGCTCACCGGACAATCTCACCTTGGCTTCGATATGCCATCGGATATCAGCAGGCACATTTAGGAGCATCAATGCCCAAAGTCTAGTCATCCGTACTTTATAAATTTTAAACACAGCATTTTGAGGAAGTGAAGGAAAATATTTACGAAGGTTCAACAAAAAGATATCGGCATCCATTGAAGAGGAGAAAAGAAGAGATATTACCGATAATACGATTGAGTCTGTTTTTCCCCAAGATATACACGTTTCAAACCTTCGAGCAATGGCTTCAGCTCTCGTTTGGATGTTTCCTCAAGCTGTTGCACAAATGAGTTCGAAGTACGGAATTATCAAATTAAACAAAACAAAGGAAAAGAAAAGAGCAGAAACGAAACTAAAGACACGTAAAAGAGATAACAACACGATAGCAAACAAAAGTCAAAAACAAGTAAAAAAAATATAAAAACAAATAAGACAGAATAGCAAAGGAGATAAACCTGGTCAATTTGATGGTCCTAAGTTAGCGAAAGAAAATCTACTGAGAACAAAAAATTGATCATTATTTACCTTATTTTTATTTTTCTTGTTCATCTTTTTTTATTTATTTTTCGAAAATATTGGGTTGCCTCCCAATAAGCGCTTGGTTTAACTTCCTCTCATATCCCGACGTTGGTTCCATCATGGCAGGTCCAAATCCCGTTTTGGCTTTCTCTAGTGGGCTTGGATCCTTTTTTCAACAAGAATTGGTGCATGCATATGGCTGGGCCTTGGATGTTAGCAATCGTCCACCCAATAGCTGTTTTGTGGTCTGTAAGTATTCGGACGAGTTTCTCTTCTTGTATTTGTGCAAGACCCATTTCTATTATAATTAGCAAAGGATCATTCTCACTCAATAATCCATGCCTCAAATGATCTGGAAGAAGCTTAAGCTCCAAGGCAGGGGCTGTCATCATAGAAGAAAGAATTTTCTCATTAGATAAAGGAAATTGAATGTACGAAACATCATACCTATTTGTGGTTATTGCTACAGTCTCATCTAAGCTTGCCACAACTTCCTCCATTTCTTTGGACACTTGTATCAAAATTCCTGACTCATTGGAATTTTCTGTCCCTCTATGCTCACCAATAGCTACATCCAATCCATTCTTGTGAGTTAACTCAAAATATTGTTGTGGCAAAGAATCAACAACGTCAACTGCAAAAACAGAATGTAAGTCACTAGAGTACCTCATTGCCTCAAAAATATTGAAACATATCACCTTGCCATCAAACTCTATGATAAGAGTGCCATCATGAACATCAATCTTGGTTCTAATAGTTTTTGAGAATGGTCTCCCTAAAAGAATCAGAGTTGAATTAGGAGATGTCTCATCCTTTATTTCAACGACATAGAAGTTTACCGGGAAAACCAATTGATTCACCTGCACAAGCACATCTTCCACAACTCTTTTGGGATATGCATTAAAATGATCAACAAACTGAATGGTAATACCAGTTTTCACAAAAGGTCCAAGATTTAAAGAAGCATAAATAGAATATGGCATGACATTAGTAGATGCTTCTAAATCTAACATAGCTCTTTCAAACTTGGTTTTACCAATGGTGCATGGAATGGTGATCGTACCTGGATTATTGCATTTCAGAGGAATTTTTCTTTGTAGTACAGCTGAAACATTTTCCCCCACTGATGCGTTCGAAACTAGCAAGTATACTAGTTGCACAAGTAATAAAGTGATAAGTAGATATCGTTCCCACGAGGATTGATTCTAATTGAATTTGTTATTCAAAAGAAACAACAGAATAAATGGGGGGTTTTGTTGATGGATTAACTAAATGAAATATTAATGTAAATGCACAATAAAACAACACAAAGTAAAATAGAGTGAAAAATCAATGAGAGTAACCTGGTTAAGAGTTCATTCTCTGCCACAAGATATGAATTTGTGAATTAACCTAGAATTGTAATCCAATTACAGCATTGAAGTTATCAACCGTAGATAACAACAAGCTTTGTTATCCCAATCTTTCCTTACTTTGTTGTTAAATAAAACAAGCTCTTTATTTAATCTCTATCCATTAAACAACCTAGAACAAGCTCTCTGAGTTTAATTCGATGGAAGCATTACGATGAGAAAGATAGGTTGATCTAAGCAATAATCACACAAGTTCAGATTATTTTAACCTAGGTTGTATTTTCCAATTGCAATCTCTGATCACAAATTTGCTACTAATGATTGGAAATTCATGACAATTACGGATCAAGATTTCTAATCTAGCAATAGACAACAACAGATTATATTCAGTTGGCCATTCCAAATACAATCAGTAAGCAATCATAAGCATTAGATATGGAAAATACAAGCAACTTCAATTAGAGAATTGGATAACAATTTCTTACACAATCAACTCACAAAATCCATATCAAGGGCTTTGAAATCACCCTCAACCAATTCAGATTTAGTTACACATATTAAATCAGAATAACAAATACAAAACAGAGAAATTCCAGAATTGAAAAGGAAAGAAAGAACTTAGCCAATTCTTTGAAAATCTTCTTTGTAGATGAATCTTCTTGGAATTGTAGTTCCTCCTCTTTCAAAATCTTCTTTCTCCTTCTTTTTTTTGGAAAAGTTACTTAGTAATATAAATCCAAAAAGTTATAATGTACAAAAATCCGAGGGGCATACCCCAAGAATTACAAAAGGACGTAAAGTCCAAACATACAATCCAACAAAAAGATAGAAAATGAAGGCCACAAGCGGCCTAAAACAAAGTAAAAAAGCCACAAACGGCCTTAACAACATAGAAGAGAAATGATCACAAACGGTCTAAAACATAAAAATACAAGAGCTTTAACCCTTCTTGTTTTTATTCTTCTTACCCTTCTTTACCGGGGTAGCTGGGGTGTCCGAATGAGTATGGTCAATCCTATCAGATTGATCATCCTCACTAAGCCCATTCAAAGACTCAAAACGAGTGGGAGAAGACTCAGGAGGTATCCGCCCTGAGGAAATAGATGCCTCACGATTTGTAGAACGCTTGATAGTGCCCAAAAGTCTACCCTCGTCGGTCGCAAAAGGAGATGGAGAATCAGAATCTGAAACTGACTCTGCACTCAGAAGTGTAGTAGCCTTCGGAGGCTCAACTTGCACTGCAGAAATTTCTAGAATAGTAACTATTTTGGTGCAATCAGTGACCTTGGTCACATCCTTTTCTTTTCTCAAAGGGGTACTATCAGAGGTGCTAACCTCATTCTTATCTGGACTTGAAGTCTTTACTGGTTCTGGACAACGATGACCAAACATGCAACATTTGGGGTAATGTTTTGGAGTCCACTCATTTTCAACTTGAATTTCGATGGGCTCCGGAGAGAGTTTGCACCTGAACTCAAAGTTCTTAACTCGAGGGCGTCTTGCATCAATAAGAACACAAACCCTCGCATACTCCAATCTAGATAGATCAGAAGTCGCCTTATCACAAGATTGAGGTTCTCCAACCATGCTGGAGATAATGCTAAGGCCTTTGGTTGTCCACAAAGGAAACGACAGGCAATACAAACGGATCCAAACTGGTAGTGCCCGAAATTCTGTAAGATTGAAATCCAGATGCGGATGCCATTGCTTCAGGTAAATGAATTTACCTCCAAACATCCAAGGACCGTGAGCAATGATTGCATGTACCTCATCCTCAGTTCTAAAACGAAAGATGAGAAATCCCTTATCCGTGGAACGGACGTCCTTAAGACCACTAGATTTTCATGCACGCATCGCCATCGAGCGTGCAGCATGGAAGGGCATCACATATCCCGGAAAGAAGCCAACTAGACATCTACGCCATTCGGCTAAATTCTCGTCGACAATCTCATCTGGAATCTCAAGGATTGTACCCGGTTTCTTAGGAGTAATCGGATTCAATTTGCATCGGGTACTCGAATCAGTGATCTTGATTTTATCAGCCCAAGAGCCAGCAGTTGTCTTGAGTGGGTCCATCCAGTGAATATGAATCAAATACAATGCAGAATCATAAAAAAGAGATGGGAGAACGAAGGCAAACCAGTCACCGAAGCGGCTCGACTTCCAAAGTCGTCAACATCTCTTTATAAACGATAATCCACAAGGAATATGCAGCTCGACCAAAAGGCAAAGTTGTGTGAAATAGCCTGAGGAACAATCTGGTCAGGGTTGATGAACAGTGATACCGGCAGTTGAACAGTGAAACCGGAGTTGAATAGTGTCACCCGAATGAAGAGATGGTGATTTGAGGGTCTTGCGGTTAGAAACGGGTGACGCCCAAGAAGGGAAAGTTGGTCAGCATTGCTCGATCTACAAGGTGGTGGTGGAGGTGAGATGCAACTCGCCGTTTTCCGCGCGAGAGGTGGCGGTGAATAGTAAATCCGAAACTTTGTCGCCTTGAACGGAGGTGATGCGGCGCGAATCTGGTGGTGCTGATGAAGGGAAACTTGTAGATCGTCGACTGATCTACAAGATTCTTTCTCCTTCAAGAACTCCAAAGGATGAGAGAAATCCAGAAATGCAGCCTCCTCCCACGTTTTCCCCCCTTCCAGTTATGAAAATAAAACCCTAAAATATGTTTATATACTCTGCTACAGTAACTTGCTACAGTGCCCCCGCATTTAATAACATTCTACAGTGATATGTGGAATTACAAATATA
>SNVD02008451.1:0-106809 GCA_013180625.2 Boswellia sacra
TGAGGGACCTCTGTTGTATCCTCCACTAACTCGATGTCGAAAGGGTTAGTAGGGAAGTCTATGTCAAGCGATGTGCTCACAATGTAGGAGTTGTAAATCCCAACTAGGTGGCGATTTATATCCATATGGGCCACCGCTCAATGCTCACCGTCGATGTTCACAGGAATATATAACCACAAAACAAAAAATGAAGCTATGTTAGTGTAAAGCTTAGCAAAATGACATGATCATTTTGTAATAGTATCTGATAACAATTAATTACCCAATGAAGATCCTCCCACAATCGGCCAACGAGCGGACTATCTTCATCTACGTAGTTCACTACCTTGGATTCACTATCCCAGTCGATGTCATCCAATGCACTCTGGTATTGCTACCACAACCCTTGGACCTTTAACTACGTAATTACAAATGGTATTAGGATAAAAGTGACTAAGAATTACTCATTAGAATTCTTGGAGCATAGAGGAAACCTTACCCAGAACGTAGTATCCAAGAAGGTTGATCTCTCAACCACATCGACGCCTAGATCAACTGGCTTCCGCTGTAATATCCATAAATAAACATCGATGTGCTGCATTGTGGCACAACTTAGAATTACTATGTAAAGATGCACAATAAATAACGAGGCTGGGAATTAGTCAAATCTCTGAGGTAAGCCACTCCGTCATCGTCGCAAGGATCTGGAAGAACTTTTTATCAGCCTCGAACACCACGAGGTCAACAAGACCTGATCCTTTGGACATCCAGTTCTTAAAGAACTTTCAGCATAAGAGCAAGTGTGTTGAATAGTGGTCGTTAGAGCTATGCCTCAGTGGTTGGTGGAGAGGCAGCATCAGTCTGAATGATGGTATGTGGAGACATCACTCATTAGTGCCCATCAAAACTGAAGGTATGTTAGCCTCAGCTGAAGCTTGCATCGTATGCTTCATTCTCTTTCTTCCTGAAGGGTTGACAAAGGGACTCCACTTATGTTTTATTGGGAACAATCAATAGCTACGTCGGGAGACAAAATCTAGAGGGGCACCCTCAAAGACTTGGAGACTCTGCTGAGCAGGATCGTCGTGAGGCTTATCTTGCTCTGGAAGTGGTTCATCCTCCTCGGTTTCCTCATCTTGTACAAGACAAACATCCAATTCTGTTACAAAATAGTTGATTCTTTCAATGATAATAGGAACCAAAGGAAAAGTTACCAAAGGTTCAATACCATGTTCGTGTGATCAAAATGCCATCCCAATAATGTCACTACAGCCTTTAGTAGTTTGATTTCCTCTAACAGCAACATGTTATCCTCCCAGACTATTTTGACCTCCTCTCAGAAACTAACTAACTCGCTGAGGACAGTGGTGCTAAAATCATCCTCCTGGCATCGCTCATTTAACAAATCTTAAACGTGAGTATTTGAAAAACATAACTCATTTTAATTTATGTGGACAACATGGAGACATTTACCTACTCAGAGTGAGATTGGGTGTAATGGCCTGAGGTGGCGATGAAGGCCCAACTATGGAAGAAGGCTCCCAACTGGGAGGTGAGCTGCCTATCGAGGGTGAACGACCCATAGGAGGGTATACTAGGGCACCGTCTTCAACATGCAACATAACTAACACATCAGGAGGGGATGATATATCCCCTGTGGCATAGTGGATCCAACCTCATGTGGGTAAGTGGGTGTCGGTCCCTCTGAGACATCCGGAGGTGGAACAGGTGGTCATCCATGTTGGATGCCCTCAACCTACTCCTGCCACAATCGGCCAACGAGCAGACTATCTCCATCTACGTAGTTCACTAGCTTGGATTCACTGTCCCAGTCGATGTCATCCAATACACTCTGGTACCGCTACCATAGCCCTTGGACCTTTAACTATGTAATTACAAATGGTATTAGGATAAAAGTGTCGAAGAATTACTCATTAGAATTCTTAGAGCATAGAAGAAACCTTACCCATAACGTAGTATCCAAGAAGGTTGATCTCTCAACCACATCGACGCCTAGATCTACTGGCTTTCGCTGTAATACCCACAAACAAACATCAATGTGCTGCATTGTGGCACAACATAGCATTAATATGTAAAGATGCACAATAAATAATGAGGCTGGGAATTAGTCAAATCTCTAAGGTAAGCCACTCCGCCACCGTCGTAAGGATCCGAAAGAACTCTTTATCGACCTCAAACACCTCGAGGTCAACAAGACCTGATCCTTTGGACATCCAGTTATCAAAGAACTCAACCTCAACGTTTGGCATAAGAGCAAGTGGGTCGAATAGTGGTCGTTAGAGCTACACCTCAGTGGTTGGTGGAGAGGTAGCATCAGTCTGAATAATGGTACGTGGAGACATCGACTCATTAGTGCCTATCAGAAATGAAGGTATGTTAGCCTCAGTTGAAGCTTGCATCGTATGCTTCATTCTCTTTCTTCTCGAAGGGTTAACAAAGGGACTCCGCCTATGTTTTATTGGGAACAATCAACAGCTACGTCGGGAGACAAAATCTGGAGGGGCACCCTCAAAGACTTGGAGACTGTGCTGAGCAAGATCGTCGTGAGGCTCATCTTGCTCTGGAAGTGGTTCGTCCTCCTTGGTTTCCTCATCTTGTACAAGACAAACATCCAATTCTGTCACAAAATAGCTGATTCTTTCAATGATAATAGGAACCAAAGGAAAAGTTACCAAAGGTTCAATACCATGTCTGCGTGATCAAAGTGCCATCCCAATAATGTCACTGCAGCCTTTGGTAGTTTGATCTCCTTTAACAGCTACATGTTATCCTCCTAGACTATTTTGATCTCCTCTCAAAGACTAACCAACTCGCTGAGGACAGTGGTCTTGAAATCATCCTCCAGGCATCGCTTCTTTAACAAATCTTAAATGTCAGCATTTGAAAAACATAACTCATTTTAATTTATGCGGACAAAATGGAGACATTGACCTATGATGCGTTCGAAACTAGCAAGTATACTAGTCGCACAAGTAATAAAGTGATAAGTAGATATTGTTCCCACGAGGATTGATTCTAATTGAATTTGTTATTTTCCAGCAATAACAAACTAAACAGGGGGGGTTTTGTTGATTGATTAACTAAACTTGATACAAAAGCAAATGAAGAATAACACAAAGCAAAGTTAAATGGAGTGAAAAATCAATGAGAGACACTTGGTTAAGAGTTCATTCTCTGCCACAAGATATGAATTTGTGAATTAACATAGAATTGTAATCCAATTACAGCATTGAAGTTATCAGCCGTAGATAACAACAAGCTCTGTTATCCCAATCTTTCCTTACTTTGTTGTTAAATAAAACAAGCTCTTTATTTAATCTCTATCCATTAAACAACCTAGAACAAGCTCTCTAAGTTTAATTCAATGGAAGCATTACGATGAGAAAGATAGGTTGATCTAAGCAATAATCACACAAGTTCAGATTATTTAACCTAGGTTGTATTTTCCAATTGCAATCTATGATCACAATTTTGCTACTAATGATTGGAAATTCATGACAATTACGGATCAAGATTTCTAATCTAGCAATAGACAACAACAGATTATATTCAGTTGGCCATTCCAAATACAATCAGTAAGCAATCATAAGCATTAGATATGGGAAAATACAAGCAACTTCAATTAGAGAATTGGATAACAATTTCTTACACAATCAACTCACAAAATCCATATCAAGGGCTTTGAAATCACCCTCAACCAATTCAGATTTAGTTACACATATTCAATCAGAATAACAAATACAATACAGAGAAATTCCAGAATTGAAAAGGAAAGAAAAACTTAGCAAATTCTTTGAAAATCTTCTTTGTAGATGAATCTTCTTGGAATTGTAGTTCCTCCTCTTTCAAAATCTTCTTTCTCCTTCAAGAACTCCAAGGGATGAGAGAAATCCAGAAATGCAGCCTCCCCCACGTTTTCCCCTCTTCAAGTTATGAAAATAAAACCCTAAAATGTGTTTAAATACTCTGCTACAGTAACTTGCTACAGTGTCCCGTATTATACATGCTACAGTGATTTGTGGAATTACATTTCTATACTTCTCACACTGGTTTGATTACAACTTTTGGTACACTGAATGGATTTATAAACCGTAAATTTCTCCAGAAAATAGACTTCGAGAGCTTTCCAACGGTATATAATATGTCATCGGGTTCATTGTATATCAATACAATTAAATCCGAGAAGATGGTTGACTAGCAGAGGTGAAAATAAAGGGTTTTACTCCATTTTTGTGCAAGTTGCTCCAAAACTCCTACCAATATCAAAACCACACAAAAACATAAAAATACCAAGGAATATAGCAAAGAAACATGGATGACTTGATATGAAAATGATATATAAATAGACACTTATCAACCTACTCGGAGTGAGACTGGGTGCAATGGCCTGAGGAGGCGATGAAGGCCCAACCATCAAAGAAGGCTCCCAATTGGGAGGTGAGCTACCCATCAGGGGTGAACGACGCGTAGGAGGGTATACTGGGGCACTGTCTTCAACATGCAACATAACTAACACATCATGAGGGGATGATATATCTCCTGTGGCATAATGGATCCACCCTCATGTGGGTAAGAGCGTGTCGGTCCCTTTGAGACATCCGGAGGTGGAACAGGTGGTCCATGTTAGATGTCCTCAACCTACTCCTCCCATAATCGACTAACGAGCGGACTATCTCTATCTACGTAGTTCACTGCCTTGGATTCACTATCCCAGTCGATGTCATCCAATACACTCTGGTACCACTGCCACAACCCTTGGACCTTTAACTGCGTAATTACAAATGGTATTAGGATGGAAGTGTCTAAGAATTACTCATTAGAATTCTTAAAGCATAGAAGAAACCTTACCCAGAACGTAGTATCCAACAAGGTTGATCTCTCAACCATATTGACGCCTAAATCTACTGGCTTCCGCTGTAATATCCACAAATAAACATCGATGTGCTACATTGTGGCACAACTTAGCATTAATATGTAAAGATGCACAATAAATAACGAGGCTGGGAATTAGTCAAATCTCTGAGGTAAGCCACTTCGTCACCGTCGCAAGGATCCGGAAGAACTCTTTATCTACCTCGATCACCTCAAGGTCAACAAGACTTGATCCTTTGGACATCCAGTTATCAAAGAGCTCAACCTCAACGTTCGGCATAAGAGCAAGTGGGTCAAATAGTGGTCGTTAGAGCTGCGCCTCAGTGGTTGGTGGAGAGGCAGCATCAGTCTGAATGATGGTAGGTGGGGACATCGGCTCATTAGTACCCATCAGAACTGAAGGTATGTTAGCTTCAACTGAAGCTTGCATCCTATGCTTCATTCTCTTTCTTCCCAAAAGGTTGACAAAGGGACTTCGCTTATGTTTTATTGGGAACAATCAATGACTACGTTGGGAGACAAAATCTGGAGGGGCACCCTCAAAGACTTAGAGACTCTGCTGAGCAGGATCATCATGAGGCTCATCTTGCTCTGGAAGTGGTTCATCCCCCTCAGTTTCCTCATCTTGTACAAGACAAACATCCAATTCTGTTACAAAATAGTTGATTCTTTCAATGATAATAGGAACCAAAGGAAAAGTTACCAAAGGTTCAATACCATGTCCGCGTGATTAAAGGGCCATCCCAATAATGTCACTGTAGCCTTTAGTAATTTGAACTCCTCTAACAGCAACATGTTATCCTCCCAAACTATTTTGACCTCCTCTCAGAGACTAACCATCGCTGAGGACAGTGGTGCTGAAATCATCCTCCTGGCATCGCTCCTTTAACAAATCTTAAATGTCAGTATTTGAAAAACATAACTCATTTTAATTTATGGGGACAACATGGAGACATTTACCTACTCGGAGTGAGACTGGGTGCAATGGTTTGAGAAGGCGATGAAGGCCCAACCATCGAAGAAGGCTCCCAACTGGGAGGTGAGCTGCCCATGGCGGTGAGCGACCTATAGGAGGATATATTGGGGCACCGTCTTCAACATGGATCATAATTGACACATTAGGAGGGGATGATATATCTCCTATGGAATAGTTGATCCACCCTCATGTGGCTAAGAGGGTGTCGGTCCCTTTGAGACATCCGGAGGTGGAACAGGTGGTCGTCCATGTTGGATGTCCTCAACTTACTCCTTTGTGTAACGGAGCATCCTCGATCAATGCCTACTACACATGTTGTACATACTGAACTTTTGGGAGTCAATAATGAAATGAAGATAAATGATGAGTAATAAAAATGATGAAAATACCCTTGAAAGCCAAGGTGAGAAGGGAATAATGAAAGGTCTGAAAACTGATGTGTGAATTCAAGAAATCATAGAAATTAATTCGGGCAGAATCGGATGATGAGTAATATACCCTTGTAAAGTTATAGATGTCTAGTTTTTATAGAAATTTATGGATCATGGATCATAGTTAACCTTGAAAAGTTATACGTGATTAAACAGATGAAGGTCGGAAGAGACTGCACAGTCGGCCAGCTATCAAACAGCCACCCAGCTATTGACCAACAGTTGATTGACGGTTAGACAGCTGCCTGACTATTAAGTGTCAACTACCCAACTGTTTGATAATCACTTGACGGTTTGCCAACAACCGCCCGACTGTTGGCCATGTATTTTCAAAATTTTTTATTGAAGACCTTCCATATTTGTTTTTTTGCTCACCTATATAAACTCCCCTTTGGCTCACTTTTAAAGGCACACTAATTATTAAATATAATCATCTCTTCTCCCATCTGAAGTCACGTTCGAGAATTTGAGAAGTCTTTTCCAGTATAAAGTTTCCAGGCGTTCTATTGCTCTAAATCTGAAAAGGGTACATCTTGAGAGTAGTCCTCTTTTCTCCCCCTTATTTTCTTATTTACTTTTCTTGCTTAGAATAAGCATGCATAAGGTTTAATTTTATGCTTAGGAGTATGTCTAGGGTTATTACGAACTGTTCTAACCCTTATTTGTTTTGTGAGATGGATAAGTGTGTTAACGTAAGTCCGCTATCCCTTCTTTATTAGAACCATTGTTTAGGAATTTAATTTTCTTGGCAAATGCTTAGAATCATGCTTATGGGCACAAGCTTAGAATTATGCTTGGAAGCATATGATTAGGCTGGAATGCCATGCTAGAATTATCAAATCTAGGTTAGAATGCCATGATACTAGATTATGACTTTGTATTGAATTAATTGATTAATGAATATATGAATATGCTATGAATACACCATGTTTAGAAGTGCTATTGAATGATGCCATGAAGTGGTGGTGGACTCACATTGATGGTGATGGACCATTACTTATAACTGAATGAATGTATGAATGCTATCTTTGAAGTGTTTAGAAATAGAATTACTTTATTTATTGTTGAAGAACAATCGATGAAATCCTTTTCCCCTATCCCCCATGTTTGAAGAAAATGTAACTCTATTCTCTTCCTTTTTTCTATGTAAGAATATACAACTGTTACAAATGAAATCACCTCATATGTCTTAAAGAAGATAAAATGAATAATGTATGCATAAAATGAACAACATTAAGTGGACTACGTAATGGTATGAGATATTATTATTTGGTATTTCCTAGTGGAGGTTGGATCCTACTTTAGATAGGTCGAATGACTCATACCTAACTTTCTGAACCCATCTTTGATGGGATGAGGGTAGTTTAGGTCCTGAAGTAAGGGATTAGATTACCCCCATTCATTCCCAATTGAATAATTGGGTGGCGACTCCGTTCTCCAAATTTACCCATGGCTCGTTTGTGTTCCTTTAAGTCTCGAGAGAGGCTTTGATGCAGTGTCATAGTCATGGTCGTAAACACTCTGACAAGATGGAAGCCCCATTTACAGTGGCAACTTCACAAAGGATAGGAGAAGTTGATTCGATGGGAATACTAAACTCTAATAGCTCATGTTTAATGAGTCCTTGCATCACTGCACTTTTGCACACAATGAGCACGAACTGCCTAAACTAGTCGTGTGGCATTGGCTTGAGATGTTTTTGGCTCCATTTGACTCTAGATGACTCATGTTGGTGTCACCACCTTTGAGCACGTACCATTCAATTGGTATAAAAAGAGACTGGCCCAAGGGGGCATCTCTCGCTCGAAGGAGCCCAGACTATTGGACCCTTAAGACTCAAGCCTATATAGACGACTCTAGAAATTTTCAATAGGATTAATATCCAAAACCTATGTTGAATTGCATGTATATGGATGTAAATTCCCTATGATTAGAATAACATTGATTTAAACCTCATGGAATCATGAATGAATGCCATAAGAATAAAATGGGAACATGTGCCATGAGTTAAGGTTATCATGACGTTTAGAAAGCCATATTATGATAATCATGAAGAATCCAACATCAACATTAATGTTGGAATTAGGTGAGAGAATCTTGAATTCCTACATCCCAGATGATGTCTTGGGAATGAGGCTAAAAATCAAAGGAAAAGAGACTCCACCTCACGTGTGTGGGAGAAATAAGGTTGGAAGGCTGAAATCGTGTCTATGCCTTTGAATGAGCATGCATCATATCGTGCATATATGCATGGCATTAACACCTTTATTTTACAGCCATCATAGCTTGGTTTAGAGGAGGTGGTCGTTGGATGACACACGAAGAACCAATTGATGAAATGGCCACACCCAACAGCTGAAATGGCTCAAGTGAAGGTTGACATCACTGCACTCCAACAACAAATGGCCCAACTCATCGAGGCTTTATAGAATGGCTGCATGAACTAGTCTTTACCCGAGGCTAATGGTGGTGATGATGGTGAGACTAGCCAAGGCAGAGATATGGGAAAAGCCCAATCAATTAATAAGAGCCCGAATCGGTCAAGCAGTTGGCCAAAGAAATGGAGAATGTCCAATCCCTCTTGAAGAAGAAAGAACTGAAAGGGGTCTAAGACCTAGACAACATCTTGCTCATTGGGGGCAATGATTTGCCTCGAAAATTTTGCATGCCAAACTTTCCCAAGTTCAATGGGGAGGGCAACCCAATTGAGACAGTATGCAGCTGTCATGACCACTACTCCTTTGTCAAAGGAGCACATATTGAAGCACTTCATGCTATCCCTAGAAGATGATGTAGTAGTATGGTACCATGACCTCCCCAAGAGAGTTTGAAGAGATTTGGAGGAGCTTTTTGAGCAATTTGTATAGTAGTGCTGTCAAAATATCCAACCGGAGATAACTTTGAGGGATTTGGAGACGACACACTAGAAGCCTAACGAAACTTTCTTAGAATATCTAGTCCGTTGGATGGCCAAGGCCACCAAAATGACCACTAGGCCTACAGAGAAGGATCGGATCTGCATGGTGATCAAGGAAACCCATACTTTCATTAGTGATAGATTGACAGACTTTCCTATCAAAACATTTGAAGACTTGCATGACTTATACGTCCAAATAGAAGATTTGGAACCTAGGAAGAAGAGAACTAACCATAACTACCATTGAAGAAATCAAGGGTAGTATCACCAAGTTAGTGGGTCTAGCATGAAGTATGTTGAGGTGAAGATAGTCGCTCAACAAAGAAAATTCAGTCGTTTGGGAAGACCATTTTCCAAGATCTTTGCAAGATTGAGTGCTGAAGGGATCTTGCAACCATTGTCACCAAGAGAGCTTCCAAATCCATTACCAAGAAATTGGAGGCATCATGAGAAATATGAATTCCACCAAGTAACCGATCATAAGACTAATGATTATACTCGTCTCCGCCATGAGATCTAAGACTTGATCAATAAGGGCCAGGTTCCTGACCTAGAGACACATAAACCTAACAGAAGAAGCAATCAACTACCCAATTACAATCGGGTACCTCCTCCAGCGACCAACATGATCGGGTCAGGTTTGACTGAGAAGCAAGTCATGAACTCCTTAGAAAAAGTAGATCAAGCAAGGCCAAGAGAGCTAAGAGAAGGGAGAACTCTAAGCTTAAACAATCAAAAAAGTCCACTAGAAAAGTGGCCACGAAGAAAAAGGCCTAGGCTGAAGAGCCCAAGGTCAAAGAACCCAAAGAAGAAGAGCCCATGAAGATCATTGAGAGGGCGGAAGATAAGCCCGTTCCTTTGGTAGCCCAGATTTTCACAAAGAAGGATGGATGGACCAATATTACAGTAGAGGGAGTTAAGCGAAGCTTAAAACCCAAATTTTTATACCTTAGTGACCAAGAGGAGGAAAAGCCACAAGAAGAAGAAAAGGAAGAAGTTGAAGTGACACCCACCAAGAAGAGGTCTACACCATCGAGTGCCTTTGCCAAGAAGTGGATGGCCAGAAAAGGGGCTAGAAAAGGCCCACCATCTAGAAGGCTTAAAGTAAAGGAGGGTAGCGAAGTTAGGAAAGAGAAGTGAGTTAAGAGCCTTAAGCAGAGAGAGAGAGAGCTTACCCAGAGGGTGTAAAGAGGTAAGAGTCATCAAAATTTGGGATAATATTCCTAAAGTCAAAACCATTCCAAAATTTTGGGTTGACTTTAGCAGCGATGAAGAAGAAGATGTGAGAGTTGAGAGAGAAACACATGAGGGAGAAACACATAAGGGTGAGAGGGAGAATGATCAAGGAGTCACAAGGAGTGGAAGATTTTACCATGAGAAAGAGAAGGAGAAACCAATTGAGAAAACCACCAAGGAGGGCAAAGAAGTTGTCATAGAAGAAACTAACGAAGAAGGAGACCAAGTCATCAAGCAGTTAAAGAAAACTCAAGCGAATGATAGCATTTGGGATTTGTTTATGTCATCCCAAAAGCATAGAGAAGCCATGGTGAAGGCTTTTGGT
This sequence comes from Boswellia sacra, assembly GCA_013180625.2. Taxonomy (NCBI): domain Eukaryota; kingdom Viridiplantae; phylum Streptophyta; class Magnoliopsida; order Sapindales; family Burseraceae; genus Boswellia; species Boswellia sacra. Next base: position 10,758 of record SNVD02008451.1, read on the forward strand.
AGAGGTGAAAATATCAAAGGCTGCTACTCCTAATGAAATGTTGATTGTCTTGACTGGAGGAGAATCCAAGTGGGTCAATGAGAAGGGAATGATCACCTTCACTGATGAAGATCTATCTTTCGAAGGAAGGAATCACAACAAGCCATTATTCATCATCACAGAGATTGGTGGGAAAACATCTCCTTGTATCACAGTGGATAATGGGTCTGCCATTAATATTGTGCCTATGAAGATATTGCACAAGTATAGGATCAGTGAAGATAAGCTTGAACCTTGTGAAGACTCAACGAGGAGTGCCATTGGGATCTTCAAGTTGTTAGTGAAGACTAGGCTAATTGATGTTATGACAAAATTCATAGTCCTTGACATTCCAATCACATTTGCTACCTTGTTGGGACGAGCATGGTTCCATTGGCTTGATGTATTTCATTCCACCTTCCATCAAAAGATCTGGCTCAACATGGATGGAAAACACTCAAGCAGGAATTGAAGGGTCAATTCCTACCTTGCAATGCGAGGTGGCTTGCAAGGGAGAGCCTATCAAAAAAACGTCTTGTGACAAATGGTATCAGAGTGGTGCAGCGAAAGCGTGGTGGGCCCATAACCCACAGGTCTCAGGATCGAAACTTTGCTCTGATACCATTTGTCACAGGACTTTTTTCTGATAGGCTCTCCCTTGCAAGCCACCCCGCATTGTAAGGGAGGAATTGACCCTTCAATTCTCGCTTGAGTGTTTTCCACATCTCAATCATTGGCTGTTCCCCTTTGGCGTCCTCCTCACACACGAACTCCTCCACAGTTCCATGTAAGGTTGCAATCTCAGCCCCACGCATCTCTGATTGCACTAGACTCTCCATAGTCTATGTTATGCCAATCAAGCCAACTTATCCTTGAGCGGTCTTGTCTCTCATTTGTGCTCGAAAAATCACCCAAATGTGTGTGGACAGATTTGAATCACGTTGACCCTTGAAACGTGCCTTTGTTAACCTTGGCCCTTTTGCCACAACTTGATTGACTCCACCAATTGAGTTGCTTTTGCCACAACCTAGTTGACTCCACCAACTGGGTTGTATTTGCCACAACCTGATTGACTCCACCAATCGGGTAGCCCTTGGCACAATCGGGCACGAATACCACTTTGGCCCTCTTGGCCAACCTTGGCTCCTCTCGCCAACCCGGCTTTCCTCGCCAAACCTTGGCCCTCCTAGCCAACCTTGGCTTTGATACCAATTGTCATAGGACTTTTTTCTGATATGCGGATTGCCCTGCGATAGTGCTAAGCACCCACTTAGCCAGCTACTCGATAAACTGCACTCTAGGCCACCCGAGGTTAATACACAAAATCTGCAAGCAATGCACACACTAATTTTTCGAGACAAGGCACAACGAATTTACGGAAGCACCGACTTCCAACTTTTCTTTATTTCCTCAAAGAAAAGATTACAAATGCCACCCCAAGGTATTGGGCTGGAAACACACACACTAACACTAGCTACTTCGTTCACTAAGCGTTTACCTCTCTAGACTACCCACATAAGCTACACGCATAATTGCTTTCCCAAGCAATTGTCTCAATGCGTGTACTTTCTTGCTGTGTCTAGTGTCTCATGTGTCTCTCCCTCCTCGTAGAGTAGAGTGTCCTTTCTAGAGTGTCTCCCTCCTGGAGTGTCTCCCTCCTAGAGTCGTCTCCCTCTGGAGTTGTCTCCCCAGCTTCAACAATTACACCAGCTGCTTTAAGTGTAAAGATTTGAGAGATACCTTACATGGGAGGCTTTCACATGGCCATGATTGACGAAGTCAGCTTGATTGTAGTTGGAATAATAAAGAAGCAAGGATACTTGCTAGGAACTAGGCTTGGGAGAAATGGACGTGGTTTACCATCTTTTTCAAATTTCAAAGGCCAAACTTCTATAAGAGGTTTGGGCGATGAATCCAAAGGGGAAGAGGAAGACTTTGAGCCCAAGAAGGGAAAATTCATCAAATTTGTCAAGGCCAAAGATATGAGGTGTGTGGGAGCTGTTATACCATGGGTTTTCAATGGAAAGTTCAAGCCCGAATTAGAAATCATCAAGGATTTCCTTCAGGTAGGAGTCTTCAAGAAGAATGACTTGGTTGAGGAAATAAAGGAGATGACCATCCAGGACGAGAAGCCTTAAGATTAAGCACTGCCAATGGACCCATCCATCGACCTTGCTGCGTTAATTGACGAAGGAATCAGAGATGTATTTCATGAGGATATATTTGTACCCAACCTCTTTGAAGAAGAGGAAATTGTTTATGTTTCTAAATCTGAAGCAATAAAGAATCAGTTTGCTTACTTGTGTGATGTCTTTCCTAATGGCATTGTGCATCATAATTTGTATTTCACTAGCATATTTGACATCCATGCCATTCAAACTCATGATGTTAATCTTGGTACAATCGAAAAATCCAAGAACATATGTATTGCACTTGACATAACTCCTGAAGAGAGAGAGAAATTTGAAAAATTGTTAAAGAAACATGAAGAAGTCTTTGCTTGATCCTATGATGACATGCCTAGAATCGAGAGAAGCATTGTTAAGCATACAATTCCAATCTATCCACATATGGGGCCGATCAAGTAAAAGCTAAGGAGGTTGAGACCGAAATGGGCTTAGAAAATAAAGACGAAGTATCCAAGCAATTTGAAGCCAAGTTTTTAGAAGTTATGAAATATCTAGAATGGTTAGCCAATATCGTGCCAGTGCCAAAGAAGGATGGAAGGGTCCAAATATGTGTGGATTACCGAGACTTGAATAAGGCATCGCTAAAGGATGATTCTCCTTTGCCTTACATTGATGTGTTGGTGGACAACACTCTACTAGTGTGATGTTTTCCTTCATAGATGGGTTTTCTGGTTACAATCGGATAATGATGGAGAACGAAGATAATATGAAAAAGGCCTTCGTTACGGAATGGAGAACCTATTGTTATATGGTAATGCCCTTTGGATTGAAGAATGCAGGGGCAACTTACCAACGAATGGCAACCACACTGTTTCATGACGTGATGCATAAGGAGATAGAAGTCTATGTGGATGACATGATGGTAAAGTCCGAGACTCAAGAAGGCCATTTTGAAGCTCTAGACAGATTCCTAGAAAGGGTGAAGAAATACAAGCTGCGGCTAAATCTTAAGAAGTATGTATTTGGAGTCAGCCCAAGGAAGTTATTGGGGTTTATAGTTGGTAAGAAAGGGATAGAAGTAGACCTGTACAAGGTTAAAGCAATTACGGAGATGCCATCACCCAAGATTGAAAAATAAGTTTGAAGGTTTCTTAGGAAGATCTAGTATACCAGTTGATTTATTGCTAAATTGATGACTATTTGTGCACCGATCTTTAGGCTTTTAAAGAAGGATTAGTTGATGGAATGGAATGATCAGTGCTAAGAGGCATTTGAGAAGATTAAGAAATACTTATAGAATCCGCGAGTTTTGAGACCACCAAAACCTGGTAAGAATTTGATTCTCTACTTTGCTCTCGACGAGAGGCCATCGGTGTTATGCTTGTACAAGAAGATGAGAACGGTGTAGAACATGCCACCTATTATCTTAGCAAGAAGTTGCTACCGTACGGACAAAGTATAGCTATGTGGAGAAAACATGCTTAGCCATGGTTTGGCTCTCAAAGAAGTTGAGGTATTATTTTTAGTCTTATAAGATTAAGGCTATCTCAAAAGAGGATCCAATAAAGTATCTTTACGAAGCACCATCATTGGTAGGGAAGGTAGTAAGATGGTTGGTCCAATTTGTCAGAATTTGACATTGAGTATGTAACTAGGAAGGTGGTGAAAGGAAGAGTAGTAGCTAGTTTTTGGCCACGAATCTGGGCAATGACAATGAACCATAGGAGTTGGAATTCCCAGATGAACATCTAGGGGTAATCTCGATAGTGGGATGGAGGATGTTCTTTGATGGAGCTATCAATCGAAATGGTGCTAGAATATGAGTTATTCTAGTATCACCAACCGAAGAAGTCATTCCATTTGCTAAGAAGTTGGAGATCAGAGTCACCAACAACATGGCTGAATACAAAGCCTGTGCCTTTGGGTTGGAAGTTGTGATTACGATGGGCAATACTGAAATAGAAGTGTTGGGAGATTCAAAATTAGCCATCTCTTAAGCCAATAAAGATTGAGATCTACGGGAAGGAAGGTTGAAACCATACGTTGAGCACATCAAAAGATTGATTAGGAGGTTCAAGCAGTGTACCTTAGCCCATCTCCCCAGAAATAAGAATAAGATGGCTGACGCTTTGGCCTATTTGGCATCAGTTTGGGTGTACCCAAGAATTGTTGATGAGACCAATAGTGATATCACAAGCGTGTGGTCCTTATTATATGGAACCCCATGTAATGGAGGCCTAAGTGAATGAGAAGCCATGGTTCTATGACTTTAAGAGATACCTGGAAGAGAGAATGAGGCCAATGAGAGAGATAGGGTTGTACTACGAAGGTTGGCCCAACAATTTACTTGTCATTAAGGAGTGATGTACAAGCGAATGCTAGAGGGGATACGGTTGAGGTGTGTCGATGAGAAAGAAGCAAGAAGGCTTATGGAGGAAATCCATAGAGATATATATGGATCGCATATGAATGGGCAAATGCTTGCAAAGAAGATAATGATACAAGGCTTATATTGGCTAATCATGGAGACGAATTGTGTCCAGTTTGTCAAGAGGTGTCACCAATGCCAGATCAATGGAATTTGATTCATCAACCGCCCTTAGAGCTACAAGGGATGACAACACTATGGCCTTTTGCTGCACAGGGCGTTGACGACATAGGTGAGATAATGCCGTCAGCCTCTAATGGGCATCGATATGTGGTGGTGGCGATTGACTACCTCACTAAATGGATAGAAGCTGAGTCCTACAGTAAACTAGGGGCAAGACAGATGGCAAAGTTCATTAAAAAGAATGTCATTTGCAAATTCGGAGTGCCACATCGCATCGTGATCGATAATGGGATTCATTTCTAGGCTGTGACTAAAGCCTTATTTGAAAAGTATGAGATTGAACATCATAAGTCGTCTCCACATAGGCCAGAGGCAAATAAAGCGATAAAGGTGGCCAATAAAAAAATAAAGAAGATGTTGGCCAAGACGGTGCAGACATACAAGGATTAGGCGGAGAAGCTATTGTTTGTGTTATGGGGTTATAGAAAAACACCCAGAAGTTTGACAGACATAAACCCTTTCTCGTTGGTATATGGCTCAGAAGTGGTCTTGCCAATTGAGATAGAAATGAAATCAATGAAAGTTTTGATGGAAGCAAGAATTCCTTAGGGGGAATGGATTGATAATAAATGCGAACAATTGGCCTTAATTGATAAGAAAAGAATGAAGGCCAGATGCCACATACAACTATATCAGAAATAGGTTGCTCGAGCCTTTAATAAAAGAATCAAGACAAGGAAGTTCAAAAAAGTAGAATTGGTCCTTAAGCAGGCCAGACTAGTAGTATTTGATCCGAGAGGAAAGTTTAAGCCCAACTGGGAGGGCCTATTCATTGTGACGAAGGTCATATCCAACGGAGCCATTATCCTATCAAACATGGAAGGGAACGAGTTCACTGAACCCATCAACATGGACAGGCTGGAGAAATAATACGTATAAAAAAAGTGAGAGAAAAATAATTAATCAAAAAACTAGAAATGACTGATTAATGACAGGAGTTGTCTCATTGTGCACATGACGTTCAAAGAACAAAAGATTGTACTTCTATTAATGAAATGAAATTGTTTTGGAACCAATATGCTTCTGAAATGTCTTATTATTTTGCATAATGACAAAAGAAAACATCTAACATCTAAGCTGATAATGAAACTAACAATGTCATCTCAGCCTCTTCGATGGAGTACGAATAGGCTCACCATATTACTCACGGCACTGTCTAGCTCGAAGAACAGGATCAAGAATGGAAGCTTGAAATGTCACCCAATCCTTGTACCGATCGTCTATCTGAAAATTAAGATCATGGAATAGGTTCCTCTCGATGGTGCAACGTGGACAAGAATCCTTCAAATGCTCTAGATAACGGGCAAACAGTCTCCCAGGTGGTGCTAGAATAGATAGCCTCTCTTATAACCAAATTTGAGAAAAGAAACAAACAGAAATAAGAAAAAAACTTGCTGAGTTGAAAACCTAGAAAGGGCAGCTCAGGCAAAAATTAAGGCAAGCCCGTTAAGCTGAAAACCTGAAAGGGCAACTTAGGCAAAAGTTAAGATATAAAAGAAAAGAAGAAAAAGCCTACTGAGTTGAAAACCCAGAAAGGTGGCTCAGATAAAAGTTAGGGCAAACTCCCTAAGTCGAAAACCCAAAAAGGGTGGCTTAGGCAAAAATTAGAGCATTAAAAAAAATGAATGAAATGAAAAATGAACGAACTCGTTAAGTAAAAAACCTAAAAGGATGGCTTGGACAAAATTTAAGGATAAAAGAAAAACCTGAAGAAGTAGAAAAATGCCACTGAATCTCTGACTCGGATCAATCCTAACTCAATCCAGTCCAATCAATGTCTTAGCTAGAATCAAGGAAACTGCTATGAAACTAGATTCTATCAGAGGAAGGATGGCCACGAGATGAGGGTCTCTAAGACTGTTTGGTGAGACTAGTAGAAACTACGCAAGAAGGCGAAACCAACTGGATGAAGTCTTGTCCATCATTCCGAGCAAAGGCATGATGGAAGATAATGTCACCCTACCACCTTTGGAGTTAATACCCATGGTAGAAATTGGGAAGCTAAAGAAGTGGGCAAGATCGAACATCGATGGTGTCTAGACAGTAGGCAAAATGATGCTCTCCAAATTGGACGAATGACAACCGAGTATGGCGAAGAATTCCTTATACAGGGGGCAAAGCTCTTGCCCGTTGAAGTGGAAGACGTGGTCATGAGGATCCCAGAAGGTTGTGCATTCTTTAAGAAAAGGGAAGTCAAGCTTTACATGTCGTAGGAACTTCAGATGATAGAGACTGACAGATTCAAGTCATTTCCAGTCATCATCCTTTAGAGGTTTTAAAGAGGCTGGAGGGTCTTGAAAAAGGCCTCAAACATGTTGAATAGCATGAAGAGGCATTGAAAAGCATGAAAGCAATCTTGAGAAATGAGAGAGAAGGAGTGGAGAAGCAATAGAGAGGAAGGGCACTTAAATAGTGCATAAAATGAAGCAAAAAACAAAAAGAAAGAAGGAAAACCACCGGGTGAATTGCCAGCCGATTGTCTGACTACTGTTGGGTGGTTACTTGATAGCCGCTCGACGGTTATTAGGGTAAAATAGCCTATTAGCCTCTGCTTTTAAGTGTTTTTTTGACTTTTGGAACGCATATTGATGAGCGATTTTGAGTTTGGGATTTCCAAATTTTGTAGTTTATTATGAATTGAATAAATAATGATGTAGAAACAAATTTGAATAAATTTGTATGCAAATTTATCAAAATACATAGCGCATAGAGCTACAAATAGAAAATTTTCATTAAGTTCCTGAAAACTGTTTACATTCAATTGTACATCATAGAATTTCATACATAGAAGCAAAATGAGTCCTCACTCATTGCCATCGTTGTCGATATCGAAGGAGAAGGCAGCAACTTGAGCCTGAAGACGCTCAACCTTCTGCTCCAGACAAGTAACCTCTTAATGACTTGTCTAACCAAGCAAAAAAGTCACTATTGAGATAGAAATCATGCATACATAAAGCATAGAAGGGTATTTGACCAGATACTGATGTGACATCTACAAAACATATCCATGAGAAGTGGCCTATATACGAAAAACTCACTCCATGGAAGATCGTGGTACCTGTATTGCATTGCATTTTATAATTAATAGTTGATTTAAGAATGATAGGAAACTTGAAAAACATATAACCAAACGACTTACCAAAGTGGAGTCCTGTGGAATAAAAGGAACAGGCATGTTCAGATCCTCAGTAATCACATGACTGCTGATCTATCGACTAGTATCCCATGTGTAGACAACATTGATGGGATAAGCATGGAGGTCACCAATCACATGACTGACCGAAACAGCTGCGGTAGCTAAAGGAGCTAGAGGTGGACGTGGTGGCTGAGCGACAGTAGAAAAAGAAGTTGATATGCCAGTACTTGAAGAAGAGGCTCTCTATCTCTTCCCACGACGAGTGGAAGAGCTACCACTATGGCTAGACACAGAAAAAGGATGAGTCTCATCAGCAAATTGGCCAAGTCTAGTGTGTAACAAGGTGGCTCGAGCCCAATCAATGTAAGAAGTAGTTATCAATAGGAATTCGATCTTGTTCAAGTGAATCCCAGTCATGTAGTCTGACACCTCTAGCTCCATGGCCAAATTAGTTGAATCTATCATCACAACCGATGGCAAAGGAGGAATCATGTGACGTGATGGGCCATTGGACTAATCCCACATGTGATCACCCAAATACCATATTAGGTTGTTCACTTAAGGTAGAAGAATGCAATAGTAGTTGAATGGGGAGCCCACCCTTATAGCTGTCGACCAAATCTCCTTAGGACCCTACCATTTGGAACGAATCTGCGAAGAATGAAGAAACATGGTAAGATTATGATGCAAATGAAGTACTAACTATAATGTCTTTTAACTTGTCCCAGGTCATCGTATGAATGTAATCACGAAAGAAGTCCAGCTCATGAGACCTCTCAAGCTCTACATGACGTGTAACCCACCTCCTCATCCGTGGGAAAGAAAGGTCCTCGCAAGCAAGGAGTAGGGAAGGAAGAACTCCTAACTCATATGCCCACATCTGTCATGAATGAGACAAAATCAAATATAGAATTCACACAAATAAAGCACGAAGGTGGAGAGAAGAAAAGAAGTTACTTTAAGAAGCAGAGCAAACCTAGTAATCCTAGAAGCAGCTCAATAAGCACAATCCAAATCGATATATAAGTGGCCAAAAGCAGCACGACCCCAGTCAAAATCCCTCACTCAATTGAGATCCTGGAGGGCAAAAGTAGAGTCAAGAAGGTGGTGTTCGATGTGATGGCAAAAAGTGTCAAACCGAGTAGATACAAAATGAAGCTATGTGCATATTGATCCACCTCGACTGGAGTCAGGTTGGACCTCCTCTTCCAATATTCATATAGAGGAGTGTATCAAATTGCAACACTATTCTTGACCTGAACCTCACCCCTAAAAAGCTCCTGAATCAAGTTTTGATGATTCCTTGAGTCCGCGATGTAAGTGTTAAAAGTAATGACCTCACAATCGCATGGAAGGCCAGTCAAAGCGATAGTATCTAGAGGCATAATGGTCATCTCACCACTTAGAACATGGAATGTGTGGGTTGTATCCATCCACCACTCGTATAAAGCAGCTAACACTCAATGACCAGTATACCGAGAAGCATGTGGGAGACAAGTAATAAACTCATAGAAGCTGGTACCAGCAATCTTACTTTTAACACCCTCGTTCTCTATCTCTGAGAACCAAGTATGGGCTCCAGAAAAAGACCCACACATTCTATTATGTGGTAGTCCTAAGATGGGAAATGGAAATCTCTTTAGAAAATTCCTAGAAAATGGAAAACTGAAAAATAAAGAAGAATGCATACCTGGCTGATTGTATGGGAAGCCACATCATAGACAACAGGCATCTCTTAGTCCTTCGGAAGACCCTTCAATGTTGATTTCTAGACTGGATCACTCTCATTCAAGTCAGGATGGACTGGGTGACCCGCCATTGGAAAGAGAAAGTCAAGATGAACACATATGAGAAAACTAGAAGTGAATTAGATGAAGAAAGAATAAGTTACACGCAAATGAAGCAATAGGAGGATAAATGGACTTTATACAAGTCCTCAACCATCGGCCGACAGTCAAATAGCCAGGCGGCCATTGACTAATTGTCAAGTAGTAGTCAAATAGCTGAGCAGCTGTCTGACAGCCAGCCAGCTGTCCCTTTAATGAGGGGCAAATCTATAAAAGAAGGAAAAAGAAAAGGGAGAACAAGAAGAAAGGAAAAAAAAAGAAAAGAGAGAAAAAAAAGAGAGAAAAAAAAGAGAAAGAGAGAAGAGAGAGAAAGAGGGAAAAGAGAATCAAAAAAAGAAAAGAAAGACTCTACATCGGCCCTAAGACACTGAAAGAATGAAAGAATTCCTCTAGATACTAGAAAGCAATTTGTTGAAGAATGCACCCAACAAGGTAAAAATTTGAATTGATTGACATCATCAAGAAATGTTTAAATTTTGTAGGAACTTGCAAAGGCAATGGAGGAATCCTCGATAAGTGTAAAAATCAATAATCTGATTAAACTCTCCGACGAAGGGCATGATAAATGCAAACTTTGAAGAAGTTAGGAATGAAGAATACTAGAATAGGATTAATAAAGAATCTTCCCAGTGGATAAGAAGAAATCAAGAGAAAGGCATGAAGGCCTTTGAATACTAAGGCTGGAAAAGATCAAAGAAGCGTGAAGAATACTTAGACGAGGGGCATGAAACCCAGCAAGTGCAAAATCTAAAGAGATCGAAGAAGGTATGAAGGATACCTAGCCGAAGGCATGAAGAATAGAAATGTCTAAGGATCACGAAGCTATTCATGATAGAAGATTTCCCAGTGGGCATGCATTAGAAGGAAACCTTAAGAATTAGGTGCATTTAAGAGTGTTTCAAGCCCTTAGAATAGACATAAGCCCTAAGAAGAGGCACACTAAAGAGTGTTGAAAACCTAAGAAGTAGGTACACTTAAGAGTGTTTTAAGCCTTTAGAATAGGCACAAGCCTTAAGAAGAGGCGCACTGAAGAGTGTTGAAAATCCTAAGAAGTAGGTGCACTTAAGAGTGTTTGATGTCTTTAGAATAGGCGCACTTAAGAGTGTTTGATGTCTTTAGAATATGCACTTAAGAGTGATACTAAACCCTAGGAAGTAAGTGCACTGAAGAGTGTTGGAAACCCTAAGAAATAGGTGCATTGGAGAGTGTTCTGTCATAGCATCATAAGGATGCTTTTCATCCTTAGACGGGCACTTTAGCCCTTAAAAGGGCACCTCAGCTCTTGATTGGGTGCCTTAGCCCTTGAATGGGTATACCTTAGCCCGAAGGTGGAGAGAAGAAAAGAAGTTACTTTAAGAAGCAGAGCAAACCTAGTAATCCTAGAAGCAGCTCAATAAGCACAATCCAAATCGATATATAAGTGGCCAAAAGCAGCACGACCCCAGTCAAAATCCCTCACTCAATTGAGATCCTGGAGGGCAAAAGTAGAGTCAAGAAGGTGGTGTTCGATGTGATGGCAAAAAGTGTCAAACCGAGTAGATACAAAATGAAGCTATGTGCATATTGATCCACCTCGACTGGAGTCAGGTTGGACCTCCTCTTCCAATATTCATATAGAGGAGTGTATCAAATTGCAACACTATTCTTGACCTGAACCTCACCCCTAAAAAGCTCCTGAATCAAGTTTTGATGATTCCTTGAGTCCGCGATGTAAGTGTTAAAAGTAATGACCTCACAATCGCATGGAAGGCCAGTCAAAGCGATAGTATCTAGAGGCATAATGGTCATCTCACCACTTAGAACATGGAATGTGTGGGTTGTATCCATCCACCACTCGTATAAAGCAGCTAACACTCAATGACCAGTATACCGAGAAGCATGTGGGAGACAAGTAATAAACTCATAGAAGCTGGTACCAGCAATCTTACTTTTAACACCCTCGTTCTCTATCTCTGAGAACCAAGTATGGGCTCCAGAAAAAGACCCACACATTCTATTATGTGGTAGTCCTAAGATGGGAAATGGAAATCTCTTTAGAAAATTCCTAGAAAATGGAAAACTGAAAAATAAAGAAGAATGCATACCTGGCTGATTGTATGGGAAGCCACATCATAGACAACAGGCATCTCTTAGTCCTTCGGAAGACCCTTCAATGTTGATTTCTAGACTGGATCACTCTCATTCAAGTCAAGATGGACTGGGTGACCCGCCATTGGAAAGAGAAAGTCAAGATGAACACATATGAGAAAACTAGAAGTGAATTAGATGAAGAAAGAATAAGTTACACGCAAATGAAGCAATAGGAGGATAAATGGACTTTATACAAGTCCTCAACCATCGGCCGACAGTCAAATAGCCAGGCGGCCATTGACTAATTGTCAAGTAGTAGTCAAATAGCTGAGCAGCTGTCTGACAGCCAGCCAGCTGTCCCTTTAATGAGGGGCAAATCTATAAAAGAAGGAAAAAGAAAAGGGAGAACAAGAAGAAAGGAAAAAAAAAGAAAAGAGAGAAAAAAAAGAGAGAAAAAAAAGAGAAAGAGAGAAGAGAGAGAAAGAGGGAAAAGAGAAACAAAAAAAGAAAAGAAAGACTCTACATCGGCCCTAAGACACTGAAAGAATGAAAGAATTCCTCTAGATACTAGAAAGCAATTTGTTGAAGAATGCACCCAACAAGGTAAAAATTTGAATTGATTGACATCATCAAGAAATGTTTAAATTTTGTAGGAACTTGCAAAGGCAATGGAGGAATCCTCGATAAGTGTAAAAATCAATAATCTGATTAAACTCTCCGACGAAGGGCATGATAAATGCAAACTTTGAAGAAGTTAGGAATGAAGAATACTAGAATAGGATTAATAAAGAATCTTCCCAGTGGATAAGAAGAAATCAAGAGAAAGGCATGAAGGCCTTTGAATACTAAGGCTGGAAAAGATCAAAGAAGCGTGAAGAATACTTAGACGAGGGGCATGAAACCCAGCAAGTGCAAAATCTAAAGAGATCGAAGAAGGTATGAAGGATACCTAGCCGAAGGCATGAAGAATAGAAATGTCTAAGGATCACGAAGCTATTCATGATAGAAGATTTCCCAGTGGGCATGCATTAGAAGGAAACCTTAAGAATTAGGTGCATTTAAGAGTGTTTCAAGCCCTTAGAATAGACATAAGCCCTAAGAAGAGGCACACTAAAGAGTGTTGAAAACCTAAGAAGTAGGTACACTTAAGAGTGTTTTAAGCCTTTAGAATAGGCACAAGCCTTAAGAAGAGGCGCACTGAAGAGTGTTGAAAATCCTAAGAAGTAGGTGCACTTAAGAGTGTTTGATGTCTTTAGAATAGGCGCACTTAAGAGTGTTTGATGTCTTTAGAATATGCGCACTTAAGAGTGATACTAAACCCTAGAAAGTAAGTGCACTGAAGAGTGTTGGAAACCCTAAGAAATAGGTGCATTGGAGAGTGTTCTGTCATAGCATCATAAGGATGCTTTTCATCCTTAGACGGGCACTTTAGCCCTTAAAAGGGCACCTCAGCTCTTGATTGGGTGCCTTAGCCCTTGAATGGGTATACCTTAGCCCTTCCATGGGCACACTAGCCCTAAATGGGCATACCTTCAGCCCTTGAAGGGGCACATCTTTCTGTAGGAATAGAAGAGGAAAGAAGACGACGAGAAAGTTTGATGGAATGAAAATGAAGGTGAATAATGTCAAGGTGGAAGAAAGAAAGACGAAGCAAGAGCACTTTGTCGATTTTTGTGTCTCACAGATATCTTCAAAGTAGGAGGCAAGCTGTAGATATTGAATTTTTGAGACTCGATAATGAAATAAACATGAATATCAAGTAATGGAAACAACGAAAATGCCCTTAAAAGCCAAGGTGAGAAGGGATTAATGAACGGTCTCAAAAACTGAAATGTGACTTCAAAAAACAAAAAAAATTAATCTGGGAGAAATATGGTGATAGTTCATATATCGTTGCGAATCTATAGATGTCTAGTTTTCATAACTATTTATAGATTGCAGGTCAAAGTTAAGCTTGAAAAGTTATATGTGATTGAACAGATGAAGGTCAGAAGGGACTTCATTACAAAGGGTCAAAATAGGAAGGGCCGAAGGAAGAACAGTCGACTAGGTGTCAAACAGTCGCCCGATTGTTAACCAATAGCCACCCGACGGTTAGACAATCGCATGGCTATTAAGTGAAAGTTGTCTGGCTGTTTGCAAATAGCCGCCATGTATTTTTGAAAATTTTCACTAAAAACCTTCCATATTTGTTTCTTTGCTCACCTATATAAACCCCCCTTCGGCTCACTTTTAAAGGCACACCAATTATCGAATATAATCATCTCTTCTCCCTCTTGAAGACATACTTGAGGATTCGAGAAGTCTTTTCTAGTATAAAGTTTTAAGGCATTCTAATGCTCCAAACCCGAAAAGGGTACGTCTTGAGAGCCATCATCTTTTCTCCCCCTTATTTTCTTATTTACTTTTCTTGCTTAGAATAAGCATGCCTAAAGTTTAATTTTATGCTTAGGAGCAAGTCTAGAGTTATTATGAATTGTTCTAACCCTTGTTTTTTTGTGAAATGGATAAGCGTGTCGAGGTAAGTCCGCTATCCCTTCTTTATTAGAATAATGTTTAAGAATTTAATTTTCTTGGAGAATGCTTAGAATCATGCTTAGGAGCACATACTTAGAATTATGCTTAGGAGCATGTGATTAGAATCATGTTAGGAAGGCTTATAATTGCTTTGAAATAGGCTAGGAAATATCATAGAATAGGTAAGAATTACCATATTGTGCCTTGATTGTTTGGAGTGGGTTAGAATAGCCTTGTTTGATTTCGATTGTTTGATTTAGGTTAAGAAATGCCATGATAACCATGTTTAGGCTAGAAATGTCATGAAATTATGAATTAATATGAATTATGCTAGAATAGCAATAGGCTAGAATGCCATGATAGAATTATGAAATCTAGTCTAAAATGCCATGATACTAGATTATGGTTTTTTATTAAATTAATTGATTTATGAATATATGAATATGCTATGAATACACCATGTTTAGAAGTGCTATTGAATGATGCCATGAAGTGGCGGTGGACTCACATTGATGGTGAGGGACCATCACTTATAATTGAATGAATGTATTTACACTACATTTGAAGTGTTTAGAAATTGAATTACTTTATTTATTGTTGAAGAACAATCAATGTAATCCTCTTCCCCTATTCCCCATGTTTGAAGGAAATGTAACTCTATTCTCCTCCCTCTTACTATGTATGAATATACAACTGTTATGAATGAAATCACATCACATCTTGAAGAAGATAAAATGAACAACATGTGCATAAATCAAATTACATTAAGTGGACTAAGTAATGACATGAGACGTTATTATTTAGTATTTCCTAATGGAGGTTGGATTTTGATCTGGACGGGTCGAATGACTCGTATCTAACTTTTTGAACCCATATGTAAAGGGACGAGGGTAGTTTAGGTCCTGAAGCAAGGGATCAGATTGCCCCCATTCGTTTCCAATTGAATAATTGGGTGGTGACTTCATTCTGTAGACATGCCCATGGCTCATTTGTGTTCTCTTTAAGTCTCAAGAGAGGCTTTGACATAGTGTCATGGTCGCAAACGCTCTGATTGGATGAATGCCCCGTTCACACATGTCTACCCTTACGCCTCTGGACCACCTGTTCCAATCTAGCTAACCAGTCCGTATCGGCCTCAGATTCTATCAACTCTAATATGACAATTGGTTGTGCTTGTGGCGCATTCAAATATATTAGGACCTCGCATTTAATAGTTATTGGTTTTTGTTATTGAAAAGAAAACAAAATTGAAATAAGTTTGAAATCAGTTCGAATTCCATTGATTTCATTTCATTTTTCTTTCTATTTTACTTAAAAAAAATATGGCTTCAGGACTTACCACCCTTTGAATGAATAAACAATCCCATTCCAACACCTCTTTTCTTGGGACCTTTGTGTTATGCAACTTCAATAGCCAAGGAATCGTATCCGCAAATGCCTCACCGAGAATGCCATGTGTTGACCCAACATATGGCACTACCTTATACGGCCAAATCTGTCAACAAATTATCAATATTTATTGCAATTTTCTTATAATTAATAGGTAACAAAATGTCTAAATTTTAATGCAAAAAAAATTTAAATTACCTAAATAGCGTAAGGGCAACCTCCCAAGTTTTACTTCTCACCATCATGGTCCTCTTTCGTAGCCTTCCTTGCCCTATACTTTTCTAACCTTCTAGCTATAGCTTTTTTCATGTCTTAGATGGTCATCTTATGAGAGTTAGTGCCCCATGGATATTCATTGAATTTGTCCAATGTGTCCACAAAGTTCAACCACTTAACGGAAATGAACCGATGTCTATCTCGTGCGAGGAAAAAAATGCTCAAACACATAACACAAGGCCAGCTTCACCACGTCCTCGTCTGGAATTGGAGAAACATTTAATTTTTCCAACTTTTAATAAAATTGGTTCAAAGAAATTTTCTTTGGCCCAAAATACTCGTCTCGCAATCTGCACTTGCTATGATTATAGGGCGTGCTTGGCAAGTTTGTATCAAACTTCAATCCGATGACAATACCAAACTCGTACACTGAAAAGCGCATAACCCTCCCTATATTGAACAAACATATGAATCGTTAAGAGCAATGTAGGATGATAACATTTTTTATGACTATTTATAACATACAGAGTATATGAGTGATACCTCCTATTAGAAACCATATCTCGTCATCAAAACCATGAGTCTCCACCTCTCTTTATAGTACATGGTGAACCAATTTCGATGGAAAGACAAAACCGTGGATATCTAACATATGTCCCTAAACATCTCTTTCTAGCTATCATTTAACTTATCATAGACCCGTACATACTCCAAACGGGCCAAATTTGTTAGTATCGTGTGGTAGTGATTGTCCTATGTAGTTCTAAGGTTGAACATAAGCCCGTGACTATTTGCTATTTACACCTACAAAATGCAAAACAAAACAACTTATATTCAATCAACAAAATGGGGAAAAATCACAAATATGCATAAACGCTTGACAGTGCTTGACAGGCAATAGTTTGTCAAGTGCTGGACAATGGTTGTATGTCAGATACTAGAAACGGATAACCTACAGTGGAATCTGACAACATGCGTCGAGCTTCGAATGCGTCAGCTATCGATTTCCACAATCTGACGTCATGCTTTTGTTAGTTGGTCAAGATGTCGGGTGTCGATCTGCGCCTCATTGTCACTTTCCCATAGTTTGGTAGCTTGACACTAGATAATTAATCTGACATATAGCTATTATCGATTTATTTTGTCTACTGTCGAGCTACAAACTTTGGAAAACAGACAAAGGGACAACCAACCAACACTCGACAAGAGGATGGATTATTATCGGCAATCAGATTGTAGCTCAACACTAAATAGCATAAATTGACAATAGTTGCACGTCGATTTACGGTGTCTAGCGTCGAGCTTCAGGCCTTTCCACTCGAAAATCTGACACTTGAATGAGGCTCAACACTCGACTCGCATTGCTCGACATGATGACGAGACACATTCGAGCTTCAGATTACTTAATCTGACACTTGAATGTACTTCATCATCGTGTTGAGCGAAGCAAGTCAAGTGTCAAGCGTCGTCGAGCCATAATACTCTATTTTTGCACACAACAAGCTTTAAATCGTCATCAACACAATATAATAACACAAATCAGACCATTTCTAACCCTATTTAGCATACATTTTTTTTCCAAAACGAATCTAAAACCATAAAAATTCAAGTTTAAATTTTGAAATTTTCAAATGCAAAAATTCGATTCAATAACTGTCGACAATGCATGCACAACATGTAAACTACGAAGCATTGAAAAAATTACATAAAATGGAAACTAAAACCAAGGATAGAGCACTTACCGGTTTGGGTTTTCGGTTTTGTCTCCTTCTCTCGATAATAAACAAAGCTCTCTCCTTCTTCTTGATAACTGTCGAAATGTGCCTCTTTATGTTGTCTTTTCGGTTTTGAATGCAGCTTTGTGATTTGAATGCTCATATAATAGAAGAAAAAGGGGGATTTTAAATAAATGCAGTGTTTAATGGTTACCCACCATGAGTGGCAAGTGCAAGGAAGGAACGAGTGTTGAATTCATTAATTAAATTTTTAAGGACATTTGCATAATTTGGAAGTCAAAAGGTCCATAGTTTGCAAATTTTTCAGGGATGGGTTATTTTTGTAACAGGTTGGGCCATTTTCTGAATTTTCCCTTATTAAATTGAGTTACTAAGTTATTGCTTCCAACGCCCCTAGGCATTTTTATTAAGTTATTGTATGTTTAAATGAATTGAGTTATTATGTCTAGATTGTTATTATGCTACTGTGCATACTAATTTAGTATTTGCAAACCAATCATATAAATGAAACAAGGGACAATAGATAACTTAATTTTTAAAATAAAATTTCAAATTTGATAGAATATGCAAGAGAGAAATATATTTTAAGCATTAAGATTGCAATTATTTGATGATGCTAGAGACTAAGCAATGATAAGATTATGTTATAAACATAGTATAACTAATGCTCGAAACTCATGATTATAGCTTGTATTTTAATGATTATAAAACATTCTTAAAATTTTATAAAGTATTAGCTAGAATCATAATTGTAATAATAAAAAGCATCATAAACTAATTGTATTTGTTAGGATAATGCCATGTGATATGTCAGTGTCAATCAATGTGACATTTTGGAGAAAATAAAGATCTTCATATTGCATTAGTTACTTTCTGTGTTAACTAACTTAGTTAGGAAAGACTGAACTACATAGTATTTCCATAATATTATTGAAGTTTTGGAAAGCATTTTATTTTTACTAGCATTAGGAAAGCTTATGATACTTCATTAATTATCCTAATGTGGTTTAACTTTCCTAGACTTCAAGATATGCAAGTTATTAGAATATATTTGAAAGATCTTAAAGAATCCATATGGAATTAGGATTGCTAACATACATGAAGTGATATAAGAAAAGAGTTCTATTTTGATTCTAGCCTAAACATGGCATTTCTAACCTAATCATGACATTTATAGCCTAATTCAAACAATCGAAATCAATCATAGCTATTCTAGATCAAACAAGACATTCAAGGGTAAAATGATAATTCTATCTATTCTATACTATTTCCTACCCACACAAATAAACAAATTGATGAACTTTTAATTCCCAAACCAACCAACAAGCATTAGAATACTTAATGAGGCCATACTTGTTAATAAAAAACCAACAAGTATTTGTTTACTTGGTGGGTAAAAACTAACAAATAAAGTCATTTTTCTTATAGTGTGTAGTAATTATCTATCCATGTAATTTAATGTAGAACCAAATTTATGTTAAATAGCTTATAATAGCATTATCAGACTTTGCAAAACATATCAAAGTTTGCAACAATGGTATCAGAGCCATGTTAAAGAGCCATGAAAGGGAAAAAAGTGAGCTTCAAAGTCGCTTTTACTGCAACAGCAATCATAGTAGTCTTTATATATGCAAGTTGTTTTAGTTCTAGAAAACTTCTCTTGATTAGCTTGTTGTGAACGGGGCTTTCACCTTGCTAGAGCGTTTGCGACCACGATACTGTGTCAATTTATTTCGAGACTTAAGAAAATACAAACGAGCCATGGGCACGTATAGAGAAATGGAGTCGCCACCTAATTCTTAAATTGGGACTGAACAGAGGTAGTCTCTTTCCTTAGCAGCCATGTTAAACTACCCTCATCCCTTTAGAGATGGGTTTGGGAAGTTAGTTATGAGTCATTCGACCCGCTCGGATCAAAATCCAGCCTACACTAGGATATACCACATAAGAATATCTCATATTGACATAAAGTCTACTTAAGCTGTTGATTTTATTGCACACACACCATTTTTATCTTCATTTAGACATGTGAGGTGATTATTCAATCAATAATAGCTGTATATTCATACAACGAAATAAGGAGGAGAATAGAGTTACATTCCCTTCAAACATGGGGGATGGGGGAAAGGATTACATTGCTCTTCAACAAATAAAGTAAATTCTACTTTTAGTACTCAAAATATAACATTCATATAAATCAAGTATTCAATAATGAAAGTATATTGATGCACATTCGATACAAACATTCTAATCGAGACTTTATAGACAATGAATTCCTCACCACCATATGTGAGTCTATTCAATGTCTATAAAGCCTCTTACATGCATATTCATACATTCAATTTATAAGTGATAATCCCTCATCATCAATGTAAGTCCACCGCCACTTCATGGCATCATACAATTATTCAATTATACTTCTAAATATGGTATATTCTTATATTCATTCATAACGATCAATTAAAATTCAATACAAAGCCATAATCTAGAGTCGTGACACTTTGACCTCAATTTGATAATTCTATCATGACATTCTAGCCTATTGCAATTCTAGCATTTGATTATAATTCTAAATATGGCAATTCTAGCCTAGCAAGGCATTTCTAGCCTAAGTCAAACAATCACAACAAAACATGGCTATTCTAACCCATTCATGTTAATCATACCAAATCATGGCATATTCTAGCCTGCTCATAGCAATTCTAGCCTAATTCAAGTATTCAAGGTTAAATGTGGTAATTCTTACCTATTCTATGTTATTTCCTAGCATGCATAAAAAATCATAAGTCTTCCTAACATAATTCTAATCATGTGCTCTTAAGCATGATTCTAGACATGTGCTCCTAAGCATGATTCTAAGCACTCGCAAAGAAAATAAACTTTTAAACATGTTTCTAACAAAGGAGGGATAAATGACTTACCTTGATAGACATTTCCACTTTGTAAGATAAATAAATGATTAAACAATTCTATAAAATCCTAAAGATGCCTCTAGCGTCAAAATAAATCCTAAACATGCTAATTCTAAGCATACAAACCTAAACATGCTTAATTCTAAGCAAGAAAAACAAATAAGAGAGTAGGAGAGAGAAGAGAAAACTGCTCTCAAAACGTTCCCTTTCTGAGTTTAGGCAAATATAAAATGCCCAAAAACTTTAAACCAGAAAAGTCTCATTGAATTCCCAAGTGTGTCTTTAAGAGGGAGAAGAGATGAATTTTGATGTCTTGAAAAGTGAGAAGGAGGGGGGTTTATATAGTTGTAGGGTGCAAGTGAAAAAGGAAAAGAAAATCAAATATGGAATGTTCTAATTACAATTTTCTAAAATCAGGGGACCAATAACCGGGCGGCAATCGGACAATCAGGCGGTTGTCACTCAATAGTCGGGCAGCTATTTGACCACCAGGAAACTGTTGGTCAATAACTGAGCGGTTGTTTGACCATCGGGAGGTCCTTCCCCTTTAGTCCTTCCCCTTCAGTCCTTCCTATTTTGACACCTTGTAGTGCAGTGCCTTCTGACCTTTGTCTGTTCGATCGCACATAACTTTTTGAGTTGGACTCTGATTTGTAATCCATAAATTTTTATGAAAACTAGACATTTGTAGCAGTATATGACTTATCAACAAATTCCCTTTGGATTAACTTCTTTGATTTTTTAAATCATGTGTCAGTTTTTGAGACCCTTTGCCAATTTCTTCTCACCCATTTCCTTTTCAGCTTCCAAGGGCATTATGCTCATTTCTTTTGTGCAACATTCATCTTCATTTTATCATTAAACCTAAAAGATCCAGTGTCTATAGCTTACTCCCTACTTTGGAAAGGTTTGTAAGACACAAAGGTCGACAAAGTACTATCGCCTTCTCTTTCCTTCTTCCATCCCGACATCCTCACTATCTTCAATCTATCAGACTTTCTCATCATCTTCTTTTCTCTTTCATTCCTATAGAAAGGTGTGCCCACTCAAGGGCAAATGTGCCCATCTAAGGGCTAAGGTGACCATTCATGGGTTGAATCTTTATGATGCTACGATGAAACACTCCTCAGTGTACTTGCTTCTTAGGTTTTCTAACACTCTTTAGTGCAACTACTTCTTGAGGTTTCTAACACTTTTTAGTGTACCTCTTCTTAGGGCTGGTGCCTATTCCAAGGGCTTAAAACACTCTTAAGTGTACCTACTTCTTAGGGTTTTCAACACTCTTCAATGTGCCTCTTCCTAGGGCTTGTACCTATTCTAAGGGTCTAAAACACTCTTAAGTGCACCTATTTCTTTGGGTGTCTTGCTAAAGCATGCCCTACTGGGAAAACTTCTATCATGTGCTGCTTCGCGATCTTTAGACCTTCTATCCTTCATGCCTTCGACTAAGTATCCTTATACCTTCTTCAATCTCCTTAGACTTTGCATTCACTAGGTTTCATGCCCTTTTTTCGAGTATTCTTCATGCTTTTTTAATCTTCTTTAGTAATTCTTGATTCCTTCTGGTTCGCTGGGGAAATTCTTGATTTGTCAAGTTTTAACATTCTTCATTCTTGACTTCTCTTACATTCATCATGCTCTTCACTGGGGAATTCTTATCATGTTGTCAACTCTTTGACTCACTAGGGATCTCTCCATTATTCTTGTAAGTTCCTGCAAAATGTTAAGCATCTTTGATGATTTCGATTCAACTCAAATTTTACCTCATTTGATGTGCTCTTCAATAATTTATTTTCTAGTCTCTGGAGAAATTCTTCCATGTGAATTGGTCAAAGATTTCATCAATCAACATTATTCATCTTTCTTTGTGAGTTGCTAAACTATTAACATGGCTAGGTGCTCATCACCGAAACATTTCAAAGATTCCTTCGATGTTTTAAGGTTGATGTAAAATGTTCTTCCCTTTTTCTTTTCTCTTTTGCTTTTTCTCTCTTTTCTATTTTCTTTTCCCTTTTTTCTTTTCTTTTTTATCTTTATCTTTATCTTTTTCTTTCTCTCTCCTCTTTTCTTTTCCCTTTTTTCTCTCTTTGACCTTTTACCCTTCCAACTATTTGACTATGAATCTTCTTCTTTTTTCAAATCCTTTCATCGAGGTGACCTATCTTTTTCATGATGGATTTCATTCTTCAAGGTGAACATCAAATTTCTTCCTCAAAATCCTTTCTTTAAGGTAGACTTAAAATTCCTTCTTCATGGTGAACTTCCTTCTTTGAAAGAGATGCCTTTTCAAGGTGGATGCCTTCTTCGAGGAAGATGCCTTCTTTGAGTGAAATTCATTCTTCAAGTTGAATGCCTTCTTCAAAGAAGATGCCTTCTTTGAGGGAGATTCTGTCTTCAAGGTGAATGTGTTCTTCAAGGAAGATGCCTTCTTCAAGGTGAATGCATTCTTTGAGAAAGATGCCTTTTTCAAGGTGGATGCCTTCTTTGAGGGAGATTCCTTCTTCAAGGTGAAAGCATTCTTCAAGGAAGATGTCTTCTTCAAAATAGTAGTCCTCTTCGATTGTCTTTAATTATGGCTATTCTTATTTTTATGGTGATTATTGTTCGTTCTAGACATCTTGTACATGTCACTACTTAAATTGCTTGAACACATCATGCTACTTTAGGTGATCATTAGGTCTCAGTGACACTAAGCTATTTGATCCAAGTAACTTGCACATCGTGTTGCCTACATCGAGACTGGCTTGCTCATCATGCTGCTTCTATTCCTCTAGGTGTTGAGTCCTTTTCTTTTGTGGTTAACCCCAGTATTTCATACTACATTATGATTATACAAAACTCAATCACTTCTAAACTGTACACCATTCAGGATTTTGCTTCCTGCAATAAAATATTTGACGTTTCATGTATGCATGATGTCTATCTTAGTAATCTTTTCTAACTATATGCTTCTTGCTTAGACTAGACGGGTCGTCAGCAAATTGAGTGTAGAGGTTAAGCGTCTTCAGGCTCAGGTTGCCGCTTCTTCAATTGATGTTGGTGATGATGAGTGAGGACTGTCATCATCAACCTTCTATTTTTCCCTTCCACTTCTCCTTACACCTTCCAATGCCTATTCTCGCATTTTTTTTAACATGTTTGAGGCCATTGTCAAAGGCCCTTTAGCCTCCCTTGAAGCTTCTAAAGGATGATGATTGGAAATGACTCAAATCCAACGGATTCTAAAATATAAAATTCCTTTAGCATGTAAAACTCGATGTTCGTTTTCTTAAAAAATGCACAATCTTTTGGGATCCTAATGATCATGTCTTCCACTTTAATGGGCAAGAGCTTTGCCCCTTGTATGAGGAATTCTCTGCTATACTAGATTGTTATTCATCTAGTTTTGAAAGCATCATTCTGCCTACTACTGAGACACTGTCAATATCTATCTCATCAATTTCTTTGGATTTCCAATTTCTACCATGGGCATTGGCACTAGAAGTGGTATGGTGACATTGTCTTCCATTATCCCTTTACTTGACATGATGGATAGGACCTCGTCCGGTTGGCTTTGCCTTCTTCAGTTTTGCCTTCTTGCGCAGTTTCTACTAATCTCTTTAGATGGTCTTGAAGATCTACATCTTGTGACTATCATCCCTCAAATGGGCCCTAGTTTCACAACAGTTCCCTTAAGACATTGATCAAACTGGATCGGGTCAAGATTGATCTGGTTTAAGGTTCAGTGGTAGTCTTCTACTTATTCAGGTATTCTTTGTTTATCCTCTAACTTTTGCCTAAGTCACCATTTCGGGTTTTTGACTTAGTGGGCTTTTCTCTTTGTTTTTTTTTGTTTGCCCTCACTTTTGCCTACGCTGCCTTTTCAGGTTTTCTACTTAGTAGGCTTACCTTAATTTTTGCCTAGGCCACCTTTTCAGGTTTTCGACTTAGCAGGCTTTTCTTATTCTTTCTTTTTTTTTTAAGATTTGATTACAAGAGAGGTTATCTATTCTAGCAGCATTTCTTACACTTCCTTTGAGATGATTAGATAATTCTATCTGCCAGGATTTTCAAAATGGTTAAGGCAATATTCTTTGCCTCCCTTGCTTCTTTTCTTTCTCAAGATGTGTGGACAACTCTTTGCTCTCTGCTTCTTTTCACTTCTCAAGATGAACAAGCGATTCTTTAACCCCTGTATAAAGAGTTCAGTATTGTCTTGGGAATTTCTTCATCTAGCTTTAAGGGCATTATTCCCCATTCTTTGTGGACATCCATGCTGGATAAAATGGCTAACTTCTTCCATATATCTTGCTTCTTCATTGTCGGTGGCAAGGTTGCCTTCTTTGATACCTTTGATGGGAACTATTGTCAGATTTTCTTCTTCAACCAATATCTCTAATAACAAGTTCAAACGCTAAATGTGAGTTGTGCAACAATTTGATTCACATTTGAATTCTTCAAGGATTTCTCAAATTGGATAGCTCAAAGGTAATGCATTGACATCATGATTGTTCACAATTTCGATTCTAATGCTAGAATTGCTTTATTCAAGATTCTTTTTGTGTGTGTGTGTGTGTGTGTAGCCATTCATACTTTATTTGTTAAGATTCGGGTAGCTTTATACAAATAGAAACTAGTGATCAATCTTTATAGGTAGAAGGACTTCCATAAACCCGCTTTTGACACCACTCTCCACTAATGTAGGCTCATCATAACATCAAGAATCATTAGGGCTTTATCAAGTTTGTAATGACAGGCTAGGGTAAAGGTATGATAAAGGAAACTATAACGTTATCTCACCCATAGTCATTCGACCATTCTAGGTTTTAATTGAAAGCATTAACTTAGCATGCTTGCTTCGATTCCAATTTTGAATGGTTACACCCTTAAACTTTTGAGTATTCATCCACCACGTTTGCCTTGCTTTTGATTTTCAGAGGCTACACCTCTAACAAATAATGGAATTAGCACTCTTTTTTTCTTTTTTTCTTCTTTCTTTTTTTTCTTCTTTTATTTTTTCTTCCTCGAGCTCAAAATTAGACAAAACTTGTCAACTTCCTTTCATTCTCCTATAAGCATGGCTCTCAATACTCTTTTCTAGAATGTTCATATGCTATGAGTGAAGGGTACTATGTAGGGAAAATTTTCCTGGTGCTAGCATAAACTTTGTGGTTTGACAAAGAAAAGACTTGATTAGGCTCAATGGGGCACACAACTGACAATGAAGTAAGCATAGCTTGGCTTGAAGGGCTCAATCAATCCAAAGAAGGCCTAAATCACTTCCTTCATGCTGTTAAGCCTAGGATTTCACCTCGAGTGGTGATCAAGGTTCTAGAATCTTATGAGATCTCAACACAAAGCTCTATTCACATAAACTTCTCTAAGTGATATAAAGTTTCGTATTCATGGCTATTGTGCTCAAATGATTAAAGAATGAAGAATGAAACTCATCTAGCAAAAGGGTCAAGCATGCAAACAACACAATCTCATGTATTACCAAAAATATATTTTCAATGAGTATCAGGATTTTGTCATTGATCATCAAAAGAATACTCAACTCTCATA
This sequence comes from Boswellia sacra, assembly GCA_013180625.2. Classification (NCBI taxonomy): domain Eukaryota; kingdom Viridiplantae; phylum Streptophyta; class Magnoliopsida; order Sapindales; family Burseraceae; genus Boswellia; species Boswellia sacra. Next base: position 36,883 of record SNVD02008451.1, read on the forward strand.
TCATTCTTAAGACAAGACATTTCAAAACATTATTATTCTTTCTCTAGGTCAGGAATTCTTCCATTATCAATCTTGTGTTAAGCATGCACTTATACATCCTCGTCGTCTATCTAGCTACTTTGGTCATTCTGCCCTTGACTTCTTTAAGGGCAATTATTGCTTCTTTTTTGCTTGGCCTATTCTATTTGGATGCCTGAATCATATAAGTCTTCAAATGTTTTGATTGGAAAGCCCGTAAGTCTATCAATGATGAAGGCTTGGGCTCCGTTGATCACCATACAGACCTCATCCTTTTCTATAGGCCTCGTGGTCATCTTGGTAGCTTTGGCCCTCTAACGGACTAGGTACTCCAAAAAAGTCTCATTGGGCTTTTGACGAGTTATCTTCAAATTCATCAAGGTTAACCCTAGTTGGGTGTTATGCCAACATTGTTCTAGAATTGTTCGAATACCTCCCCCCAATCTTCTCAAACTCTTTTGGGAAGATCATGGTACCATACTACTACATCATCTTCTAGGGATAGCATGAAGTACTTTAAGAAGTACTCCTTTGACAAAGGAGTGGTGGCCAAAACAGCTACATACTCTCTCAAATGCATCTTGAGATTGCCCTCTCCATTGAACTTGGGCAAGTTTGGCATGCAAAACTTTAGAGGCAAATCATTGTCCCCAATGAGCAAGATGTCATCTAGGTCTTTGACCCCTTTCTGTCCCTTCTTCTTCAAGTGGAATTGGACTTTCTCTATGACTTTGGCCAACTGCCTAACCGATTCGGGCTCATCTTGGTTGGCTGGGCTTTTCCCCCTATCTTTGCCTTGGCTAGTCTCACTATCATCACCACTGTTAGCCTCTGGTGGTAGCCGGTTCACACGGTTGGGCCCATTCTATAGAGTTTCGATGAGTTGGGCTATTTATTGTTGAAGCGAGGTGATATCAGCCCTCACTTGAGCCATTTCAGCATTGTTGTTCTTAGGTGCGACCATTCTATCAACTGGTTCTTCTTGCCTTGTCAAACGACCACCTCGTCTAATCTAAGTTGTGATGGCTGCAAAACAAAGGTATCAATGCCATGTATGCATGATATGATGCATGCTTATACAAGCGCATAGACATGCTTTCAGCTTTCCAACCTTATTTTTCCCACATACGTAGAGTCAAGTCTCTTTTCCTAGGATTTTTGGCTCTATTCTCATGACATCATCATGGGATGTGGGAATGCAAAATTCTCTCACCTATTTCTAGCAAATATGTTGATGTTGGATTCTTTATTATTATCATAACATGGCTTTCCAAACGTCATGATAACCTTAACTCATGGCACATGTCCCCATTTTGTTCTTACGGGTGACTCGACATGTGGCATTCGTTCATAGTTCCACGAGGTTTGAGTTGATGTTATTCTAATCATGGGAAATTTACATCCACAGACATGCATTTCAACATGGGTTTTGGATATTCATCCTATTGAAAATTTCTAAAGTCGTCTACATGGGCTTGAGTCTCAAGGGTCGAATGGTCTAGGCTCCTTCAAGAGAGAGATGCCTCCTTGGGCCGATCTCTTTTTATACCAATTCAATAATAGGTGCTCAAAGGTGGTGACACCAACATAAGTCGTCTAGGGGTTGAGTGAAGCCAAAGCATCTCATGCCACTGCCACACAGCTAGTTTAGGTAGTTCATGCTCATTGTATGCAAAAGTGTAGTGATGAAAGGACTCAAAATGCCAACATGAGCTATTATAATTTGGTATCCCAATTGGAATCACTTCTCTTATCCCTAGTGGAGTCTTCATTATGAATAGGGCTTTTATCTTGCAAGAGTATTTGCGACCACGACACTGTGTTAAAGCCTCTTTCGAGACTTAGGAGAACACAAACGAGCCATGGACACATTTGGAGAAATGGAGTCGCCACCTAGTTCTTCAATTCGGAATGAATAGGGGCAATTTGATCCCTTGCTTTAAGACCTAAATTACCTTCATCCCTTCAGATATAGGCTCGAAAGTTAGGTATGAGTCATTCGACCCACCCAGATGAAAATCCGGCCTGCACTAGGGTATACCAAATAAGAATATCTCATATTGACATGCAATCCACTTAAGTTGTTGATTTTATTGCACACATTCCATTTTTATCTTCATTTTGTCATGTCAGGTGATTATTCAATCAATAATAGTTGTATATTCATACAAAAAAAGAGGCGGGAGAACAAAGTTACATTTCCTCCAAACATGGGGGATGGGGGAAAGGATTACATTGCTCTTCAAAAAATAAAGTAAATTCTACTTTTAACACTCAGAATATAACATTCATATAAATCAAGTATTCAATAATGAAAGTATATTGATGCACATTCCATACAAACATTCTAATCGATACTTTATAAATAATGAATTCCTCACTACCATATGTGAGTCTATTCAATATCTATAAAGGCTCTTACATGCATATTCATACATTCAATTATTTTATAAGTGATGGTCCCTCACCATCAATGTGAGTCCACCACCACTTCATGGCATCATACAATTATTCAATTATACTTCTAAACATGGTATATTCATACATTCATTCATATCAATAAATTAAAATTCAATACAAAGCCATAATATAGAATTATAGCACATCGACCTAGATTTGATAATTCTATCATGGCATTCTAGCCTATTCCAATTCTAGCATTTGATTATAATTCTAAATATGACAATTCTAGCCTAGCAAGGCATTTCTAGCCTAAGTCAAACAATCACAACAAACATGGCTATTCTAACCCATTCATGTCGATCATATCAAGTCATGGTATATTCTAGCCTAATCATAGCAATTCTAGCCTACTTCAAGCACTCAAGGGTAAATATGGTAATTCTTACCTATTCTATGTTTTTTCCTAACATGCTTCAAAAATCATAAGTCTTTCTAACATAATTCTCATCATGTGCTCTTAAGCATGATTCTAGACATGTGCTTCGAAGCATGATTCTAAGCATTCACAAATAAAATAAACTCCTAGACATGTTTTTAATAAAGAAGGGATAGATGACCTGCCTTGATAGGCATTTCCACCTTCCAAAACAAATAAAGGATTAAACAATTCTATAAAATCCTAAACATACCTCTAGCTTCAAAATAAATCATAAACATGCTAATTCTAAGCATAAACTAACCTAAACATGCTTAATTCTAAGCAAGAAAAACAAATAAGAGAATAAGAGGGAGAAGAAAAAACTGCTCTCAAGACGTACCTTTTTCGGGTTTAGGGCATATAAAATGGTTGAAAACTTTAAACTAGAAAAGACTCATTGAATTCTCAAGTGTGTTTTCAAGAGGGAGAAGAGATGAATTTTGATGTCTTGAAAAGTGAGGAGGAGGGGGGTTTATATAGTTGAAGGGTGCAAGTGAAAAAGGAAAGAAAAACCAAATATGGAAGGTTCTAATCATAATTTTTCAAAATTAGGGGACCAATAGTGGATGACTATTTGACCCTTGGGCAGCCCTTCCCCTTCGGTTCTTCCTATTTTAACACATTGTAGTGGAGTCTATTTTGACCTTCGTCTGTTCGATTGCACATAACTTTTTGAATTCAACTCCGATTAGCAATCTATAAATTTTTATGAAAACTAGACATCCGTAGCTTCATAACGGTGTATGACTTATAAACAAATTCCTTTTGGATTAATTTTTGTGATTTTTTTGAAGTAATGTGTTCGTTTTCGAGACCTTTTGCCAATTTCTTCTCACCCCTTTCCTCTTTAGCTTCCAAGGGCATTTTGATAATTTCTTTTGCTCAACATTCATCTTCATTTCATCATTGGGCCTCAAAAATCTAGTGTCTACACTTGCATTGTTCATTATCTTTATCTCCTATCATGAGTGTGATAATCAATAAGGATTGATTATCTTATTGGGAATTATATTACAATTTAAGGGGGACATAAATTGTTGGGTATAGAGAGCAACAAGGTTTTATGAAGTTGGTTTCCTAGTGTTGAAGTTCATAGAGAGAAAGCAAGGTTTATATAGGATATGTGGGTATGAGAGAAAGGTGTATTCCTTAACTATAAAGTCCTAGGGCTTGTAAACTCGAACAACATAATGAATTGCACTTTGGCTGCCCATGGATATAGGCTTGTTTAGGATGAACCACGTCTGTGCACTTTTTATTTATGTATGTGTATTATTTATAACTACTTTCATTATGTAGTATGTAACTGAGTCTGTAACTTCAAAATTTATAATTGGTATCAGAGTAGACCATTTACATACTAGTGCAGATCGTGTTTATCCTTGAAGCTATGGACTTTCACAAGAATAAAGGTTTAATTTCATATCCACCACTTCTTAAGGAAGGCAACTATGGATATTAGAAGGCAAAGACAATGTATTTTTTAAAGCTATTGATGAGAGAGTCTGGAAGATAGTTCTTTATGGAGGTAGTTCACCAACATATGTTTATCGGGATGGAGAACCTATTAAGAAGGAAGAATCTACATGGAATTAGCAAGACTATGATGAAGCTCAATCGAATTTGAAAGCTATGCATGCTCTCTTCAATACAGTCAATCCAAAGGCATTCAGTCTTATTGCTTCATGCAAGTTAGCCAAAGATGCTTGCGAAAGACTTGAAAATAAATATGAAGTACAACTTCTGTCAAGCGAACTAAAATTTTGATGCTTGCTTTTCAATTTGAAAAGATTAAAATGTAGGAAGATGAGATTGTGTCAAATTTTTTATTCAAGACTTTGTGAGATTACAAGTGTTGCAGCCTTTGCTTGGAAAGAACTATCCTGATGCTGAAGTTGTCGTAATGATTCTTAGATCATTACCTAAAAAATTTCAATCCAAAACTACTATTTTTACAAATACTTAGAATCTTGATACACTAAGAATTGATAAATCGTTAGGTTCATTACAAACATTTGACATGACTTTCATGCCAACCAAGAAGAACAAATCCATTGCTTTAGCAGCTATTGTGTCATGACTTTACAACAATACAAAAAAGGCAATTGTACCCTTTACAAAGAAAATAAATTACAGAAATACTCTTCTATATAAAAAATTCAGAATACACTTTGTTATTGTGAGAATTCTGTCTGAGCTACGGAGAGCTCACCCATATCACCTTGAAATCTCTATAGATTAGGAAAGAGCCGTGTTACAGATATATAATCACAACTTAAATAAGGAAACAGATGGACTGGTAATACTAGATGGACTGGAATAATTCTTATGGAACTGATTTACTGAAATAATGGCCTACATATTATATATGGATATTGTTATGGAGAAATATAGAAATGACTATGATTTCCTTTTTGATCTAAAACTTGAGAACAGTGATTTGAAAGTAATCTGTAGACGGATGATGTGAATGATATAGTTGGGACACAATTAGTCATGCAACAAATAAAAATACAGAATGGCTACGACCGATGATAGCAAACTGTATGATGATTTGATGAAAATCATCCTTGACAGGTGTTTTTGGATAGTGTTTTGGCTATAAAAGACATGAACAAGGTTGTACCTAACTTTAAATGATTATAGAATGTGTTTGAGAAGTGTGTTTTGGCTATGTAAGGAGCTGAGAATGGTTGATGAATAACAATGGGGATATATTTTGAGGCTTTGATATGTATTTCTTGATGATATTAAAAAAAATAAATGAAGGCTTTATATAGCTAAAGTATAAGAATTTTAATTGATGTCAATTAGGGTAAGGGATAAGATAATAAGAGATAATGTTTTTAATTATCTCTAATTATCCTAATAAAATTGTGAGATAAATGCAAGGATAAAGTTTAATGATATTTATCTAGGTTAATAAAATATAAAGATAATTTTAGGATAAATCTAAGAGACTTACCATCTTGTCCTCACTCTTATCCTTAAGTATAATTTACCAAAATACCCCCCAAGTTGGCCTTGGCTTTAACACATAGGGCTAAGTGGGCCTCATATTTCTTATTTGTGCCAACCAATCCATACCCCACCAAGAAGCCCTAAAGGTGGCTTGGGTCCACTTGATCTGAGTGCACAGATTGAATACAATTTCAAATTCAGATTCAGATTCAAAGTTCAGATTCAGATTTGGGTCCACAGGGCTAGCTTGAGCCAAGCCCATGGGCATTGATTAAGCCCAATACTGATTGTGTTAGTGCTAGACTTTGTTTTAGAGGCTTATATTAATTGTATTGGATGCCATGGCCGCACAGATTTTACAGATTCTATGGGTCGAGCCTATGGGGCTTTAGCCAAAATCGAGCATCAACATTAACCCCCAATTGGTGGGCCACGCAATTGTAAACATGATTGTCTGTTTTTTATTCTGGCTGATCATGTTGAGATCTTTTATCTTCCCGCAATAGTAAAGATTTTCAACTGATTGTGCATGCCTCAGTTTCTGAGCTTTAATGATGTTGCAGACCTTTGTCTATTTTCTGCTGAGTGCCTTATTTGTAGTTATTTGGCATAATAGGTTTTGACTTTTGCATGCTTCTGAATTGGGCTAAGCTTGAATCAAGTTGCTCAATTCATGAATTGGACTCAGCTCTAGTTTTCTATGGGCTTCCTATTTTAGAGTCCACTTGAGCTTTCCTGAATTTGTCTTATTGTATGGGCTTGGGTTGCATTGGAGGATTTTATTTCTCTTGACCTATTTAAAGATTCCCATATAGACCTTGCTTTGCTTTGTGGGCTTTATGGATGATGGGCCAAAGAGAAACTGGTATTAGCCTCTTTCGTGAAGTCTAGCCTATTAATCTTTTTACCTCCTAAAGTTGACTTCAACTCTTTATCTATCTTCAACTAAAATTTGAATTTCTAATTCCTCCTTGAATTATGAACTTTCAGCACAATTTTTTGTAGGACTGTTACTCTCCTAAGAACGTTTTAAATTCTGCCTCATTCTGATTATGCCTTAACTTTGAATTTCAAATTCAAGATCACATATTTTTTGCCCTTCTGTTATTGCTTCTACTACTGGTAAGTATTTTGAGTTTTTGCTTGATCACGATTAATCTCTTGGTTCTCATCTCTTAGATCGCTTGACTTTTCCATTGCCTTTATGTTTCAATGTTTTAAAGTTGTTTCCCTTTTCTCTACTGTAGTTCCATCTATTAGGTGTTGTCTTGCTTTCTTTACTGATTAGGGTTTAGAATAGCTAAGTTTCTTCTTTTTCTCCCTTATTCGTTACACATGCTTGCTTTTTATGTGATTTTTGCCTCTTTTCTACTTCGTGATTCTCTGTCTATCGTATCTGCAAAATGGGCTATTTTTTGCATGACCATCTGTTTGAAACGCCCAGGATGTTTATCCAGAACATAGAAGAAAATCTGTTGAATTTGACCAATACACCCAAGATTGTTCGTAATGGCATTGCCCATTCAGCTGACTCTATATCCCTCTATAGGATTTTGAGAGTTGATTACCATGCAGTCCCAATTTATTTCTATAGTCCCTCTGGATCTTCTACTAGCTAGAACAAATAGGTCAACTTTTAGATGAATAATGCCTTTACTTTTGATATATTGACTTGTGCTAGAACTGCTGATGCTTTAATTTCTTCCACACGCTACTACCTGCAGAAAGACTTCCCCTCCTTAAGGCAATTGGTTTGGAGATGGTGTTGTGTAACTTACACTTTTGTAATTGCCTGGGGTGAATTTACCCCAACTCTGGAGGATATTGCTGTAATTTTAGATTTTTCATGTTTTGGTGAGGGGGATCCATTTTCTATCCACTTATTTGTTGCAGAAAAAAGATGTACATGATTCCTTAGTGAAAGCTTTATCTCAATGTCAATACGAGGGTGGCCACAAATCTCATTTTCATCCCAATTTCTCTTCTTAGATTAGGTACTTTTTTCGTGCTTTTTCTCATGGCTTCTTTTCTGTTGGACCAAGCTATGAGTCTGGATTTAGGCTCGAAGCCTTGCTTTCTTTGTGGTTGAGTAAATTTATTTTTTGCAATTCTAGAAGTGATATTGTAGTTCCTTAAGTCTTTCCCATAGCTATCCGCCTGGTGTAGGGAAAATGTATTCATTTGGCTCCTCTATTCTTAAGTTATCTGTATCAAACCCTAGATGAGCTCTGTAGTTGTAAGCTACCTTCTATTGGGAGATTTGCTATTGACTGTCCTATATCTGCTTCATTTCTCCAAATATTTATGCTCGAAAGATTTAGTAAATATGCCTCTGTGCATCTTTGTTCGTTGCAAGTAATCAAGGCTGATTATTCCCATATAGTCCTTAATGATGATAGATTAATCCTTCCTTCTTAATATCCCTTATGTTCTCATTGGCTATATCAGAACCCTTTTAAAGAGAGTGTTATAAAGTATCTAGATTATGAAAGCCAGTTTAAGGCTAGGCCTTGCTCTTTTCATGGAAGGGATTTTTTTGTACCTTCCCATTTTGAGGGTGTAGCTTCTACTACACTTCTATCTCTGCCTTGTTTGGATGCTAGTGGCAACTTAGTTTTAGGAGACTATTATTTGCATAATCAAAGTGGATATCTTCTTAGCTTCAATAATAATTTTGAGTTTGTCACTGTTGCTTATAATCCATACTGAGTGCTTCATTAGTTTGGTCTGGATTTGGTTGTTCCCGTATCTCAAGTTTCAATTCTGATTATCTTTTCATCATCTCACGATTTATTCCCTCTCACTTGAGACAGCTTGAGGATATGTTTGGTTTGCATCTTTCTATTTCTAGAGCTCATAAGAGAGGCTCTCGCTCTATTGAGTTTAATAGCTTTTGGAAAACAACTCCTCAATCAATTCTAGATTTTGTGAAATCCCCTCATGTGAAATCCCTATGGTGAATTTGTGGACTGTTCTCCATGGCTGCATGAATTTTTTGCTTCTCTATCAAATCTATATGTGAAGCTTTCTTCTCCCTTCACCTTAATTATTGGCAATAAGTCTAAAATTATTGGTGTCAAAGGCACAAAGTCTACTATTTATTGTGCTAAGGGTATTGCAAAAGCTCATGGTCCCAATGTTTCTCCTTCTCCAAAACCTTCTATTGGAATACTTAAGAAAGAAAAGAACACCCCTAAAAAGTCTGTAGTTGGTTCTTCCAAAGGTAAAAAGACTAGAATTTCTGGAGCACCAGTTCGTACGAGCTTACATTTGCAAAGTTGTCACTCATCAACAATCAGTTCTGAACATATTGATCTGAGTGACTCTACTTCTAAGAAATCTTCTTCTGAAGACAATTTTGTATCCTCTTTTGAAGCTAAGAGTGAGCATCAGATTACTCAAGTATGTTTATGTTATATATATTTCTATATCTGTCTTGGCTGGAAAGTGTTTGTAGGGTCAAATTGAGCATGTCATGTCTGAAGAAGACAAAGAGGAAACTGACAATAAAGCATACGACACTGATTTGGTTCTTAGGAGCCTTTTTGCAACGGAGGAGATTGAAACTACAAAAACGAAGAGGGAAGCCCTTAAGGAAGTAAAATCAGAAACAAAGATGGGTAAATTTGCTCCTGAAGAGAAGATTCTCAGAGTTGAAGTCACAAGTCCTCTTAAACTTTCCTCTGGTAAGTATTCTATATTGTCTTTTGTATTCTTTTTTCAAAGAAGATCTTTCATACCTTCTTTCTTTTTTTTTATTTAGGTGCTGCTTTTACTTCTACTACTCCTCTACAGACTTTGCCCGTACCTACTAATATATTCAACAAACATTCAAGGAGTATTGGGCTTCTTATAAGGACAAAGATCTTGATTATATGCCTGTTGATATTCTGTATAAGCCTTCTGCTATTAAGGCTCCTTTTCAAGGGTTGGATATTCTCGTGGACTTGATCCCCTTTTTAAACAGTTTTGAGAACAAATATGCAAGTATTCTAGATTGTTGCACTCTTCCAAAGAGATGGAAAGAAATAGGAGTGACCCTCTTAGGTTGTGTTTTGAAAGGTATGGCCTTGTTTTCTGATGCAAAGATATTATTTTGCACTTATGGACTATTTTGAATTCTGTTTGAAGAACTATTTCGAATCAAATATTATAAAATATTTGACTTTATTGTCACTTTCATTGCTTGCAATAATTATAATGAAAAAAGTGTGAACATCACTTATTAATTTTTTGCAAAACTACTCAACATAAATAAAATTATAACCACTTACCATTGATAGGATCTACTAGGTCTTTTCCTTCTATATCTATCAAAAGAAAGTACATACCATTATAGGCTTTCTTGACGATGAAGGGGCCAACCAATGATGGAGAAAACTTTGAAGAAGGAGGCATGTTTTTTCTTACATGATCAACTACTTTAAGCACTAGCCTTCCATCACTAATGTTTCTGTTTTTTAATGACTTTGCATAAGCCAAAGCTGCTATTTTTTGGTATAACTGCATTTTTTCTTAAGCAATCTTCCTTTCTTCTTCAAGTGTTTCCAATTCTTTCCTCCTTATTTGTTCGTCAGTTTCTGTATCATTAGAGAATAGAATTCTTGCTGTAGGAACCTCTATTTCTACTAGTGAGATTGCTTCTATTCCACAGACAAGTAGATAAGGTGAAAAACTAGTTGGTGTTCTTGGTGCTATTTTGTATGCCCATAAAGATCTGGCAAGTGGACATCCTATCCTTCTATATACTCATAGATCATCTTGCTGAGTATTTTAAGGAGTGTTTTATTCATTGCTTCAGTGTGTTCGTTTCCTTGGGGATAATATAGAGTCCACCAGACATGTTTGATTCCATGATCTTCTAAAGTAGTATGAACTCGTTTATTGAAAAATGGAGTGCCATTATTTGAGATGATTTTAGATGGGATTCTGTATCTGCAAATGACATTTTCTTTGATGAAATTTGCTACTACAACCTCTAAAGCTTTCTTCAAAGCTTTGGCTTTAACCTATTTGGTAAAGTATTATGTAGCAGTAAGAATCCATATATATTTTTGCGATGGTGGGTGAATTGGGGCAATTAAATCAAACCCCCAAGTATGGAAGGGCCACAGGGCTCTTATGTTTTGTAGGGTTGTAGGAGTCTGACGGAGCACAATGTTGTGTATCTTGCATGTGTGACATTTCTTCACGATTTCTTTTGCTTACTGCTTATAACTTTTGTCTAGGAGTTATCCATATAATTTCTTTCCTCTTTGATGTTCCCTACAATCTCTAGCATGGATTTCCTGTAGAACTTTTATGGCTTCATGTGAACTTAAACATCTCAATGGTTCCTTATTGAGTCCTTTTTCTAAATAAGATGTTTCCATGGATGAAATATCTTTTTGCCACCCTTTGGATTTGATGTGCCTTTGTTTCGTTGACTAGCAACTCTTTCTGGATCATTTCAAAATTGGATCCCGCCAATCTTCTTCATATGGAATTGTTAATACCTCTTCTCTTGGGTACTCTACATAGCTCTCTAGGCAAGTAATTTGCACTTCATTGGCTTATTTTTTCATTTCTGGCCAAAAGTAACTTGCTCTTTGTAGCTTTCTATACAAACTAACTTTACTTTTTGTTTCACAATTCTGCTGATGAATTTGTTAGAGTTTTTGGATAGCTTCTTCTTGAACCAAACATTTGGTCATGATTCCTTCTGGAAGTCGCTTGTACAAACCCTTTAGTATTACCATGTCATCCTTCAATTGTTTTAAATTACCCAAGATATTTTCTTCTTTGAAAGCTTGATAGATAGGAAATCTCCAGTCTTCTATTGAGAGTTGGGATTCAAAACTGTAGTAAATTTCAAGTACAAAGGAAGCTCTCTGTATGATGTTTATAGTCGTGTTTTCTTGTTCTGGGTGAAACTTCAATCCGATAGTGGCAAGTGCATCTACTATTTTGTTATTTGCCCTGGGTACATGTTATATATCTACTATTTTGGATCTCTTGACAAGCTTCTACGCCATGGTTATGTATGGCACTAATGCTGGTTCTTTTGTTGAAAACTCACCCCGTAATTGATTGACCACCAGATTAGAGTCCCCTATGAGCTTAATAGATTCTGCTCTATTAAAATAATTTCTCCTTCATATTTTGCCATGTTGTTTGTCGATATAAGTGCTAATTTTATCAACCATGCTGTCGAATTCTTTTTTGGATCTATTAAAATAATTCCTGCTGGTGTTGCTTCTGTAGCTGTTGCAGCACCGTTAAAATGGCAAATAATGAACTCATTAATTTCTTTTACCCTTGTATTTTCTTCTGGCAATCCTCCGAGCATTTCCTCAGATAAAGCGACTCCATTTTTATTTGAGAAGGCAGTGATCAGGTCTATCAGCTTGGCTTTTAATAGCTTTTGGTGTGCTACAGACAACATCATATTCCATTAACTGTAATAACCATTTTACTAACCTTCCAGATAAAATAGGTTTTGTGAGTAAGTACTTGAGAGGGTCTATAGAAACTGGATTTTTTAGGCTTAATGATGAAGTGAAGATGAATGCCGAGCAATAGAAATGACCAAAATACCCTTGAAAGCAAAAGGAAGAAAGGTTTTTGAAAGCTAACACATGACTTCAAAAAATCACAAAACTCAATCCAAGAGGAATCTGTTGATGAGTCATAAACCATTGCGAAGCTACGAATGTCTAGTTTTCACAAAATTTTATGGATCACAAACTAGAGTTGAACTCGAAAAGATATGCGTAATTGAATAGACAATGGTTGGAGGAGGACTGCATTGAAAAATACGAAACAAGGGGGTTCGATGGGCCATAACCGACTGACGATTGTAGGATAGTCGGCTAGCTATCCTACCACCAGACCCACCCCGCCCCCCCTAAACATTTATATTTTTACATCACACCCCTGTAATATTTAGATTTTTACAACTTCGTCTCCCTGTAACATTTACATCTTTGCAAATAACTCCATTCTCAATTTCTCATCATGTCATTTATAACTATGATCATTTTTTAACAATTATAAAAAAAATAAATCTTCAAAATAAAATCAAAATGGTTGTGTATTACCGTTTGATTTTATTAGTAATAATGTTACATACTCTATTAGAAATAATGTTAAAAGTGTATTATTACTTGTGAACTAGTTAATTAACAATTTTTTAAATAGTTGATAATACAATTAAATAATTTTTCAATAGCATGTTGATTTAATTTCAATCTAACAATAGTAATAATATAATTGGCATATACCAATTAATTAACATTATAAATATTTATGAAACATTAATAATTTAATTAATTAATTTAAATTACGATAAATCACATATTTAAGGTTATAAGATTATTTTTATCATATTTCTATTTACATATTTAGAAAATAATATATTGATTATATTAAAGGTATACATTTTGAAAATAATTTTGTTAATATTGCAAGAATTTAATTAGTACTTAGTAATCTATATCAAGATTGTATATGTTATACAAATTTAATTACTATAAAATACAAATATTTAATTACTATTTGATTTTATTAGTAATAATGTTACATACTCTATTAGAAATAATGTTAAAATTGTATTATTGTTTGTAACCTGGTTAATTGATACTTTTTCAAATAGTTGATAATACAATTAAATAATTTTTCAATAGCATGTTGATTTAATTTCAATTTAATAATAGTAATAATATGATTAGCATATACCAATTAATCAACATTTTATATATTTATGAAACATTAATAATTTAATTAATTAATTTAAATTACGATAAATCATATATTTAAGGTTATAATATTATTTTTATCATATTTGTATTTGCATATTTAGAAAATAACATATTGATTACATTAAAGGTATACATTTTGAAAATAATCTTATTAATATTGTAATAATTTAATTAGTACTTAGTAATTTGTATCAAGATTGTATATATTATATAAATTTAATTACTATAAAATACAAATATTTAATTACCATCAATTGTCATTTGATTATATTAGTAATAATGTTACATACTCTGTTAAAAATAATGTTATAAGTGTATTATTGCTTCTAAACTAGTTAATTGACAATTTTTCAAATAGTTGATAATACAATTAAATAATTTTTCAATAGCATGTTGATTTAATTTCAATCTAATAATAGCATTAATATGATTGGCATATACTAATTAATTAACATTATATATAGTTATGAAACATTAATAATTTAATTAATTAATTTAAATTACAATAAATCATATATTAATCTATATCAAGATTGTATATATTATACAAATTCAATTACTATAAAATACAAATATTTTATTTTGTCCTTATAGCATGACTAAATTGATGTTGATATACTAAAATATGTTAATTATTAATTAAAATGTAACTTTTGTTAAAGTATTTGCATTGTTTGTAAAATTATTAAGAATTCACATATATGAAAAGTTTAACAAATATAACCCAAAAAATTACTTAACAGTCCAAAAATTTTAAAACTTTATAAATACACCCCTACATCTTATAGGGCAGGGCGGGGTGGGTCAACAGGTCCAAGAGGTTGGACCCGAACCTGAACCCGGACCCGGACCAGGCCAAAATAATTTTGGCCCAGACCCGCCCTAATGATGTTCCGAGGTGGGTCTTGACCCGCCCCGTTTGTTCGGGGCCCCGGACCCAACGGGCCATATGCCCAAGCCTATTCTTTGACCTCAAATCTATATTACCAACAAAAGATCCCAACATATCCAGATAGCATGTAATATGTTCCCTGGGGTTTCCTTTTCTTCCATTAAATAAAGGAAAATGTGGCACATCATACCCAAGAGGGTATGGTTTAAATATGATTTCTTTTGAATAATGCAGTTGAGGGACATATCTTGAATCCGAATCATTCTTGCTCAGTTCTTTATGGATTAGTGACAGCATGTCTGCTTGTGAGATAGAGATGTTTTAATCCGTTGACCTCTTGCTTGCTAGTGCACCTAGTACGTTTTCTTTGCTCCATCACCATTTTCTTTTGGTTGGACATCCTCTCACATCTATTTGAGTGATTCAATGATGATCTCTTGGGTATCTTGCATATTTTGAATAGTGGATTTCAAACCTTCAATCCTTTCTTCCAACTCCTTGATTCATCCGAAATTTCTCTATCGTTCTTTTGATTCTCCCATTCTTTTTCTGCTTTCTGGAGTTTCTTGAGAATCGCTATTTACTTTTTCTTTGCTTTACCATATGATCTCTCTAGCCAACTCCTCAGTGGATTGTCTATTGTTGTGTCTCGACTTTATAGCAATAATACAAAAAAGGCGATTTTACCCTTTACAAAGAAAACAAATTACAAAAATACCTTTTTATGTAAAAAATCCAAATTACCTTGGTTCTTGTGAGACTTCTATCCCAATTATAGAGAGATGGTTGTAGACACTTGATTTTGAGGGTCGATGATAAAGTAAAGATGAATGTGGAGTGACAAAAATGATCGAAATGCCCTCAGAAGCAAAAAGAAGAAAAACAAGAAGGAACCGATCGAAAGCTTCGAAAACCTACAAATGACTTTGAAAAATCACAAAAATTAACCAAGAGGAATCTATCGATGAGTCATATGCCTTTGCAAAGCTATAGATATCTAGTTTTCACAAAATTTTATAGATTATGAATTGCAGTTGAACTCAAAGAGTTACGCGCGATCGAACGGTTGAAGATCAGAAGGGACTACATAAAAAAAATGCAAAACCAAGGGGTTCGACAAGCCACAATAGGCTGACAGTTGTAGGATAGTTGGTCGACTATCCCCAGCCAGCAAACTCTACCACAGCTGACCGTCTTTTATGCAATTTTGAAAATTTTTTATTTAGACCTTCCTTTTTTGTTTTCTACTTCCTTTTTCAACCTCAACCCTCGAATATAAAAAGACCCATGTCCACACTTTTGAACACACTAAAATCTTCTCTTGTCCCTCTTGAAGACACATTTGAGAATTTAAGTAGTCTTTTTTAGTTTAAAGTTTTTTAGGCATTCTATTGCTCTAAAACCCAAAAAGAATACATCTTGAGAGCAGTCCTCACTTCTCACTCCTTTTTTCTTATTTATTTTTCTTGCTTAGAATTATGTATGTCTAGGTTTTATTATGCTCAGAATGAGTATGATTAGGATTTATTTTAATGCTTATGAGCATATTTAGGGTTATTATAAATTGTTTTAACCCTCAGTTGGTTGACAAGGTGGAAATGCCTGTCAAGGTAAGTCATCGTTCCCTCTTTTATTAAAAACATGTTTAGGAGTTTTTTTTCTTTGCGAATGCTTAGAATTATACTTAAGAGCACATATTTAGAATCATGCTTAAGAGCACATGATTAGAATTATGCTAGAAAAACTTATAATTGCTTTAAAGTATGCTCAGAAATAACATAAAATAGGTAAGAATTATCATGATTTGCTTTGATAACTTGAGTTAGGCTAGAATAACCATGTTTTGCCATGATTGCATGAATTACGCTAGAATATGCCACAATTATTATGGATAGGCTAGAATTGTCATGCTTAGGTAGAATTACCATGATAGAGTTGTCAAATCTAGATAGAAGTGCCATGATTCTAGATTATGGCTTTGTATTGAATTTTAAGTAATTGATTGACTTTATAAATACCATATTTAGAAATATGATTAGAATGATGCCATGAAGTAATGGTGCACTCACATTGATGGTGAGGGACCATTACTTATAATAATTATTGTATGTATGACTATGCATGTAGAGGTTTGATAAACATGGAATAAACTCACATATAGTAGTAAGTGTGAACGACGCTTTCATCCCGCTAGAGCGTTTGCAATCACAACACTGTGTCAAAGCCTCTTTCAAGACTTAAGGGAACACAATGAGCCATGGGCACGTCTGGAGAAATGGAGTCGCCACCCAATTATTCAATGGGAATGAATGGGGGCAATCTAGTCCCTCGCTTTAGGACCTAAACTACCCCCATCCATTTAGAGATGGGCTTGGGAAGTTAGATGTGAATCATTCGACGTACCCGGATCAAAATCTGGCCTCCACTAGGGCATAAGAATATCTCATATTGACATACAATCCACTTAAGGTTGTTTATTTTATGCATAAATTTTAAGTTTTAATCTTTATTAAATATGTGAGGTGATATTCAATCAATAACAGTTGTATATTCATACAAATAAAGAGGGAGGAGAATAGAGTTGCATTTCCTTCAAACATGAGAGAAGGGGAAGAGGATCACATTGCTTTGTTCTTCAAAAATAAAATAAATTCTGTAAAGAATACATTCATCCAATTATAAGTGATGGTCCCTCACCATCAATGTGAGTCCACCACCATTTCTTGGTATCATACAATAGCACTTCTAAACATGGTATATTGATAGCATGTTCATATATTCATAAATCAATTAATTCAATACAAAGCCATAATCTAGTATCATGGCTTTTCAACCTAGATTTGATAATTCCATCATGGCAATTGCTATTCCAGCATAATTCATATTAATTAATGGCATTTCTAGCCTAAACATGGTTACCACGGCATATTCTAGCCTAAGTCAAACAATTGAAATCAAACAAGGCTATTCTAGCCCAATCCAAGCATTCAAAGGGGCAATATGGCAATTCTTACTTATTCTATGTTATTTCCCAACATGCTTCAAAGCAATTATAAGTCCTCCTAGCATGATTCTAATCATGTGCTCCTAAGTATGATTCTAAGCATTTGCAAAGAAAGTTAAATTCCTAAACATGATTCTAATAAAGAAAGGTAGCTGACTTACATTGACACGCTTATCCATCTCATAAAGCAAGCAAAAGGGTTAAATAATTCATAAAACCTAAACATGCTCCAAAGCATAAAAATAAACCCTAATCATGCTTAATTCTAAGTAAGAAAAATAAAAGAGAAATTAGAAGGAAGAAGAGAAATTTGCTATCAAGACATACCCTTTCTGGGTTTAGAGTAATATAAAATGCCCGAAAAAGCTTTAAACTGAAAAAGACCTCTCGAATTCTCAAGTGTATCTTCAAGAGGGAGAAGAGATGGTTATATTCAATAATCGGTGTGTTAAAAAGTGAGCTGGGGGGGGAGGAGAGGATGATGTGGTTGGGGTTTATATAGGTGAAGGTTGGAGATAAAAAAGGAAGCAAAGAAACAAAAATTAGATTCCTTTTGGATTAATTTCTGTGATTTTTTGAAGTCACATGTTAGTTTTCGAGACATTTCATCGATTTCTTCTCACCTTTCTTTTCTTGGCTTCCAAGGGTATTCTAGTCATTTCTATCACTCGAAATTCATCTTCATTTCATCATCGAGCCTTAAAAATTCAGTTTCTATAGTAAAAGAATTCCTTATTTATCGAATCTCACATTGATTGATTATGTTGAAAATATGATTTGCATGAATATGCTATGATTTGTAGGAATGAATGAATGGATATTATGATTGTTTAGAAATAGATTTACTTTATTTCTTGAATAACAATGATGTAATCCCCCTCCCATTCGCCCATGTTTGAAGGAAATTGTAATCTTTTCTCCTCGCCTTCTTCTATGTGTGAATTTACAACTATGTTGATTAAAAATCGCCTTATTTGTTTACTGAAGACAAAATTTAAAATGTGTGCATAAAATGAAAAAAATTAAGTGGACTATATAACAAAGTTTAGCTATTCTTATTTGTGTCTCCTAATGGAGTATCTGGGCTGGCCAAAAGCTTGTACCTAACTTCTCGAACCCATGTATGAAGGGATGAGGATAGTTTAGGTCCCAAAGCAAGGGATCGGATTGCCATCATCCATTTTTTCAATAGAAAATTAGGCAGCAACTCCATTCTCCAGACATGCTCATGGCTTGTTTGTGTTCCCTTAAGTCTCAAAAGAGGCTTTAACACAGTATTGTGGTCGAAAATGCTCTGGCGGGATGAAAGTCCCGTTCACAGTGGTTACTCCACTAGGGATAAAAGAAGTTGATTTCGATTGGGATACCAAATTCTAGCAGCTTACTTTGTTATTTCGAGTCCTTACATCACTACACTTTGTACACAACGAGCACGAATTGCCTAAACTAGTAGTGAACGGGGCTTTCATCCTGTCAGAGTGTTTGCGACCACAACACTGTGTCAAAAACCTCTTTCAAAACTTAAAGGAACACAAATAAGCTAGGGGCATATTTGGAGAATGGAGTCGCCACCCAATTATTCAATTAGGAATAAATGAGGGCAATCTGATCCCTCGCTTTAGGATCTAAACTACCCTTATCCCTTTAGAGATGCGCTTGGGAAGTTAGGTACCAGCCATTCGCCTTGCCTGGATCAAAATTCAGCCCCCATTACGGTATACCAAATAAAAATCGCTTAAGTTGTTTTACAATCCGCCTAAGTGGTTTATTTTATGCACACATTTCAAATTTTATCTTCATTAAAAAAATAAGATGATTTCCAATCATTGCAGTTATATATTCATTCAAAGAAAGAGTATAATGATTACAATAATTTGTTATTCAACAATAATGTAAAACTGCTTCTAGCACTTTAAGTATTCAAAGATAAAATATAGCATATTCATTCATATCGTATATTCAATCCAATCAAATAAATTCAAGACTCGATAAATAGTGAATTCCTCACCATCATATATGAGTCTATTCAATCTTATCAGGCCTTTGCAAACATTCATTCATGTTCATACATTTGTTTAATCATTCTAATCATTCATTCTAAATGATGGTCCCTCACCACCAATGTGAGTGCAACACCAATGCATGACATCATACAATCACAATTATTTAATTATACTTCTAAACATGGTAATTATTTAAAATAAAATCAATCAATCAATTAAAATTCAATACAAAGCCATAATTTAGAATCATGGCACTTTTACCTAGATTTGATAATTCTATCATGGTAATTTTACCCATTGCTATTCTAGCATAATTCATAACAATTTATAGTATCATGACATTTATAGCCTAAGCATGACATTAGCCTAATTCCATC
Source organism: Boswellia sacra (assembly GCA_013180625.2). Lineage (NCBI taxonomy): Eukaryota > Viridiplantae > Streptophyta > Magnoliopsida > Sapindales > Burseraceae > Boswellia > Boswellia sacra. The sequence goes on from SNVD02008451.1 coordinate 56,758, forward strand.
AATCAATATCAAACGTGGCTATTCTAGCGCAATTCAAACACTCAAGGGTAAAAATGGTAATTCTTACCTATCCTATGCTATTTCCTAGCATGCTTCAAAAATCATAAGTTTTTCTAGTATGATTCTAATTATAAGCTCCTAAACATGATTCTAAGGTATTTGTAAAGAAAATAAACTCCTAATCATATTTCTAGATAAAGGAGGGAGATGACTTACCTTGATAAACATTTCCACCTTGCAAAACAAACAAGGGTTAAAACAATTCATAATAACCCTAAACATGCTCCTTAGCATTAAAATAATTCTTAATCATGCTCATTCTAAGCATAATAAAATCTAAGCATGCTTAATTCGAAGCAAGAAAAATAAATAAAAAAGAGGAGGGAGAAAAGAGGACTGCTCTTAAGATGTACCCTTTCTGGGTTTAGAACAATAAAACACCTAAAAGTATTTAACTAGTAAAGACTCCTTAAATTCTCAAGTGTATCTTCAAGAGAAGAAGACAAAATTTTAATGTGTGTTGAAAAGTGAGGAGAGGGGGCGTTTATATAGGAGAGGGTGGGAGTTGAAAATGGAAGTCAAAAAACCAAAAAGAAAGATTTTAATTGAAAATTTTCAAAACTAAAGGGAGGATTGCCGACCAATTATGGGAGGACGGTCGTCTGATAGTGGGATAGCAGGCTGACTATGGGTGGAGCACTAGCCAGTGGTAGGACAGCCAACCGACTGTCCTACAACCGTCGATCGATTGTAGCCTACCAGACCCTTTGGTTTCGCATTTTTTCAACGTAGTCCCTTCTAACCTTTAGTCGTTCGATCGCACGTAACTTTTTGAGTTCAACTCTAATTTATGATCCATAAAATTCTACGAAAACTAGACATCTGTAGCTTTACAATGGTATATGATCATCATCAGATTCCTCCTAGATTAATTTTTGTGATTTTTTTAATTCATATATCAATTTTCAAAGCTTTCCTGTTGGTATTTCCCCAACCTTCTTCTTTTTGCTTCCAAGAGCTTTTTGATCATTTTTGTTGCTTGACATTCATCTTTACTTCATCATTAAGCCTCAAAAATCAAGTTTCTATAGCTTGCCCCCTACTTTGGTGAAGTTTACGAGACACAAAAATCGATAAAGTATTGTTACTTCGTCTTTACTCTTCTCATCTTGACATCTTCACTTTCATCTGCATTCTGTTAGACTTCTCAATATCTACTTTCCTCTTTCATTTCTGCAAAAGAGGTGTGCCCACTTAAGGGCTAATATGCGTCCTTTTATTGCATGAAATGCACTCTTTGATTGTGAACAAATGCATCTTTCTAATGCATAGAATGCATCCTTATGATGCGTAATGGTGCACTCTTCTAGTGCGGATAAGTGCATCTTTCTAATGCACAAAATGCATCCTTATGATGTGCAATATGCACTCTTCTAGTGTAGACAAATCCAATCCCAATGTATGAAGTGCATCCTTATGATGTGTGATGTACACTATTCTAGTGGAGACAAATGCATTATTCTAATGCATGAAGTGCATCCTTATGATGCTAAGATGAAAAACTTTTCAGTGCACCTACTTCCTAGGGTTTGTTAGCACTCTTCAATGCACCTATTTTAAGGGCTTCAAATACTCTTAAGGGTTTTCAATAATCTTCGGTGCACCTCTTTTTAGGGCTTGTGCCTATTCTAAGAGTTTAAAACACTCTTAAGTACACCTACTTCCTAGGGTTTTCAACACTCTTCAGTGCACCTCTTCTTAGGGTTGTGCCTATTTTAAGGGCTTAAAATACTTTTAAGTGCAACTACTTCCTAAGGTTTTCAACGCTTTTTGATGCAGCTTTTCTTAGGGCTTTTGCCTATTCTAAGGGCTTAAAACACTCTTAAGTGCACCTATTTCCTAATGTTTCTTCTAATGTTACCCACTAGGAAAACGTGCATCATGCATTACCTTGTGATGTTTAGACCTTTTCATTCTTCATACCTTCGACTGAATATTCTTCATTCTTCTTTAATCTTTTTAGACTTTGCATTTGTTGGATTTCATGCCCTTCTTCTAAGAATTCTTATTTCTATTCTTGATTTCTTCTAATCCACGGGAGAAAAATCTTGATTCATTATACTTTAGACTTTTCATTTCTTTGTTCTTTCATATGAGTATTCATTATTCTTTATCGATCTCTTCAGACCTTTATATTCATTGGATTTTGTGCCCTCTTTCAAGTGCTTCTTACTTCTATTCTTCGCTTGTTGATTTCTTCAAACTCACTAGGGAGAATTCTGTATGTTGTATCTTATTAGCCTTTAGACCTTTCATTCACTGGGTTTCATGCCTTTTCTTTGAGTACTTCTTATCTCCATCCGTTTGTTTTGCAGATTCTTACTCTTCACTGGGGAAAGTCCTTGATACGTTGTGCCCTCTTGGATTCACTGGGTATTTCTTCATTGTTCTTGCAAGTTTCTAGAAAATATCAAACATCTCTTGATAATTTCAAATCAATTCAAAGTTTACCTTATCTGATTTGTTCTTCAACAAATTGCTTTCTTGTCTCTGTAAGAATTCTTTCCATGTGTGTCGGTTGGTCATCTAATTCCATGTGACTCAACTTTTCTTCTAAGTTCTTCTTCTTCAAATCCCTTCTTCAAGTTGGACTTCAAATTTGAACTTCCTTCTTTAAGATGAGTATCAAATTTATTTTTTAAGATCCCTTCTTCAAGGTAGACTTTGATTTCCTTTGTCAAGGGAGATTGCTTCTCCAAAGTGGATGCCTTCTTTGAGGAAGATGCCTTCTTCAAGGGAATGTCTTCTTCAAGAAAGATTTTTTCTCTAAGATGGATGCCTTCTTCAAGGGAGATGCCTTCTTCAAAAGAGATTTTTTCTCTAAGATAGATGCCTTCTTCAAGGGAAATGTATTTCTTCAAGAGAGATTCTTTCTTCTAGGTGGATGTCTTCTTCAAGGTGAGTTCGTAGACTATATTGCCCACTCTTGGCGTTATTTACTTTTTACAAACTATTGTGCCCCTTCTAGACCATGTGAGTTATTTTGAGAAAGTTTTACTTGTTCTATGTGATTTGCAAATCTTGTGAACTGTGTCTCTTCCTGATGAACACTTAAATATGTATGTCTAATAAGAGCTTAATTCATCATATTACATCAATAGTGTCATTAAATTCCTCAACTTAAGCATATTTGTAGTCTTTGCATCTTTTGAATTTGCTTTATCTTAATTTTAGTTTTTATTATACGTTCGGTAAAATAGGCATAACTTTCTATTTATAGATCAGAATGGCGCAAATCTTGATTTTTTGGAAAGTTGACTAGAATATCTACAAGATCTTATTACAGAAGCATCATAAAATTCGGGCTCTTAGTGGACCAAAAATGGGCTTGAAATAAACCCATCTGCAGTTTCGGCCCAGCGTGATCATGCCTCTATATTTTGATCGTATCTCTTAATATATGTATCTAAATCGTATGAATCAAGATGTTATAGGAAGCTGAGAGAAATATCTATAACTTTCATGAAGACATGTGATCAAAATTCTAAATAATTTGGTGCCAAAGTCGATGGTCAAAGTCGGTGCACATGATGATCCAAGTTGTCAACAAGATATTTTACAATTGTCCCTTTGTAATTTGACAAGTTTAACTCTGAATGTATCTATAAATAGAGGTGAATTGTGACCCATTAGGGCATCTTGGCTTTGGCTGGGATCTCTTATTATTGTGTTTTTCCTCTTGTGTTTTGTTCTCTTAATGTTGTTAAAAAATCATTTTCTTTTTGCAATTTATTTTCTTTCTTGCTTAATGTTTCACTAAATTCTCTCTTGCTAAGGTGAAAGGTTGAAACCCTTGATATGAGAATAAGGATTTTCTAACCCTTGACATGTGCTTAATAATCATAATATTGTATTGTTTATTTTATATGTTTTATATTTATTTTCTTAATCAATCTTGACACCACTCGTAAAGTGGAGGTCTTGATCCATTGTAGACAATCCTTGGCACATCAAATGCTTGGATCCTTTCTAGATGTCGTATGATTCTTCCTTACCGACACAAGTCTAGTTAGGAACCTTGATTTGTTATAGACATATGGTGATTGACACATTGAATACTTGAACCCATTTACATAAAGTTATTGGTAATAAAACAAATATAATTCATATAACTAAAATGGGCTTAAATAACGTACCTTCCGATTGGAACCTCCTTGATGTGTGGATTCCAATTGAATTATAATTGAGTTGTTTATCCTTATTTGATATATCAAGGGCGGATCCCCTAACCTTAGCCTTCATTACTATTGTGTTAGTTTCTCTTACTTGTGTATTTAAATTATTATTTATGAACTTGTTCTTTTATTTGCTATGGTAGGTTTTACCACCTATTTCCATTGATGGTTTTTACCACCTTTTATTTTACATTTGAATGGTCAATAGTATCGCCTACCATCCTTACTTTTATCTGTTAATATCATCTTGTTATTCATTTAAATTATTCGTATAATATTTGCTTACCTTTTAGTTTGTAGCGCTAAATCCCCTTCCTCGTGATCGACCCCGGTCTTACCGGGTTTATTACTTTGACACTCTTATACGTGGGAGATAATCATATTTTTGGATATGTCACTTCCAGATGGCTTTCACATCGTGCTAACGAGGAGCCTAATCTAAGCGGCTAGCATGTCGTGTTGCTTCCATTGGGTCTCATCGAGACTAAACTGCCTGATTCAGGTAACTTGCACATCATGCTGCTTCCATTGGGTCTCATCAAGACTGGATTGCTTGATCCAAGCGACTTGCACATCGTGCCGCTTCTATTATGTCTCATCGAGACTGAACTACCTGACTTGCAAATTGTGCTTCTTCGATCAGGTCTTATCGAGACTGACTTGCAAATCGTGTTGCATCCATTAGGTCTTATTGAGACTACACCTAGTCTAGGTGATTTGTACATCGTGCCATCGTGCCACTTCCATTGTGTCTCATCAAGATTGAACTACCTAATCCAGATGGCTTACACATCGTGTCACTTTTATTTGGTCTTTTTAAGATTGAGTTGCCTGATCTAAGTGACTTCCACATTGTGTTGCTGCTACTGTTATTCCTTTGGTGTTGAGCCCATTTCCTTTACCAATGCCCTCACTATTTCATATTGCATTGTGATTTAAAAAACTCGGTCACTTCTGGACTTTGCTCTCTTTTGGATTATTCTTCTTACAAGAAAAGGATTTTCCTTTCATGTATGCACGCTCTATCCTTATGCTAAATGTGTATGTCTCTTGTGCTAGGCGATCTTTAAGGGTGTGGACCGACTTCGGGCCAGCTTGTTATTCTTATAATAGGATACTGAGGATGACTTTGCGATGAGGAGGGGGAGACTTTTGGTATAGTAGACTCATGCAATGAATCTTCAAATGTTCAAGACAATCCTCTAGTGAATAGTCAGTCTACCTATTTCAAGCACCATTTCTTATGCTTCATTCGAGATGATTGAGAAGATTCTATCTGCCATGATTTTCAAGATGGTTAGGGCAATTCTTTTCCCCTGCTTCTTTTATTTTCTCAAGATGATTGGGCAATCTTTGTCCTCTGTACGAAGAGTTTAGTACTATCTTAAGAAATTTCTTCATCTAGCTTTAAAGGCATTATTCCTCATTCTTTGTAGACATCCATGCTAGACGAAATGGATAACTACTTCCTATATCTTGCTTTTTCACTATTGGTGGCAAGGTTACCTTCTTTGATACCATTCATGGGAATTGCTAGTAGATTTTCTTATTCTTAACATGTTTTGAACACATACAATATCCTCCAACAATAATTGGCATGTTAAATGTGAGTTGTGCATCAATTTGATTCATATTTGAATCTTCAGAGATTTCTCAAATTCGATAGCTTAAAGGTAATGCATTGACATCGTGATTATTTACAATTTCGATTCTAATACAAAAATTGTTTCATTCAATATTCTTTGTGTGTGTGTGTAGCCAATCATACTTCACTTGTTAAGACTTGGATAGCTTTAGGCAACTAGAAACTGCTGATCAATCTCTAAAGATAGAAGGACTAAAATAAGCCCACTTTTCAAACCACTCTCTACTAATGTAGGCTCACCACAACATCAAGGATCATTAGGGCTTTATCAAGCTTGTAATGTCAGGCTTCGATCAAGGTATGATAAGGAAATTATAATGTTAACTCACTTATAGTCATACAACTATTCTAGTTTTAATTGAGAGCATCAACTTATTTTCATTAGCATGTTTCAATTTTGAATAGCTACACCTCTAAACTTTGAGTCTTCATCCACCACATTTGCTTTGCCTTCGATTTTGAGTGGCTACACCGCTAAACTTTACAAGCAATTGGATTGAAACTTTTCTTTTCTTTTTTTCTTTTTCTTCTTCTTCTTTTTCTTATTGAAGCTCAAAATTGCACAAAAATTCTCAAATTCCTTTCGTTCTCCCATAAGCATGGCTCTTAATGCTTTTCTTTTTTCTCTAGAATATTCATATGCTATGAGTTAAGGGTGCTATGTAGAGAAATTTTTTCAGTATTAGGATAAATTTTATGGTTTCTAGTGTTAGGATAAATCTTATGGTTTGACAAAGAAAAGGCTTGATTAGGCTAAATGGGGTACACTAGGGACAATTAAGCAAGCAAAAAAGGGCTTGAAAGGCTAATCGATCCAAAGAATGCTTAAATCACTTCTCTCATGTTGTGAAGCCTAGGATTTTGCCTTGACTGGTGATCAAACAGGTTGTAAAGTCTTATGAGATCTCAACACAAAGCTCTACTCACATAAAGTTCCTCTAAGTGGTATAAAGTTCCATATTCATGGCTATTGTGCTCAAATGTAAAAGAATCAAGAATGAAACTCATCTAGCAAAAAGAGTCAAGTGTGCAGATAATACAATCTCATGCATTACCAAAAACTATTTCCAATTAGTATCATGATTTTATCAATTTTCATCAAAAGAACACACAACTCATATAACATTCTTAAAACAAATCATTTTAAAACATCATTATTCGTTCTCTGGGTTAGGAATTCTTCCATTGCCGATTAGGTCTTGTATCTCATGTCGAAGGCGGTGGCATTTGTCGGTGATATGACTAGTTTGTTGGTGGAAATCATAATATTCATTATGCTTATGGTTGGCTAGTTGTGGGTTTTGTGGAGGCTTTGGTGTTAATGGGAACAACACAAATTGGGCACAGAGCTCCTTAAATGCTTTAGATAATGGTCATCCCAATTGACTGAACTTCCTTGGTTGATGCTCTTCTACATCCTCATCATCTAACCCGCTGGTTTGGTCATACTGCCCTTGCTTTCTTTTAGTGTAGTTGTTATTATTCTTTTGTTTGGCCTCCAAATCTTGTATTTGAATACTTGAATCATACAAGTCTTCAAAAGTCTTAATAGGAAAGCCCACAAGCATATCTCCAATAAAAGAATGGGTCCCATTGTTCACCATACGGACTCGATCCTTCTCTGTGGGCCTTGTGGTTATCTTGACAACTTTTTAGCCCTCCAACAAACTAAGTACTCAGAAAAGGTCCCGTTAAGCTTTTGTCTAGTTGTCTCCAAATGCCTCAAGGTTACCCCCAGTTGGGATTATGATGATAATGCTCCACAAATTGCTCATAAAGTTCTTCCCAATTTTTTCAGACTCTTTTGGGCAAATCATGGTACCATATTATCGTATCATCTTCTAAGGATAGCATGAAATACTTCAAGATATACTCTTTTGTCAAAGGAAAGGTGGCCATGATGATGATATATTGCCTCAAGTGTGTCTTTGGATTGCCCTCTCCATTGAACTTGGGCAAATCAGGAATGCAAACTTCAGTGGCAAATCATTGTCTCCAATTAGCAAAATGTCATTTAGGTCTTTAACCCCTTTTACCCCTTCTTCTTTAAGAGAAAATGGACCTTCTCCATGTCCTTGACCAATTGCTTGATCGATTTAGGCTTGTCTTGGACAACTGGGCCTTTCCCCCTATCTTTGCCTTGGCTAGTCTCACCCTCATCACCAACATCACCTTCGGGTAGTGGTTGGTTTATGCAGTTAGGCTCATTTTGTATAGCTTCAATGAGTTAGGCCATCTGTTGTTGGAGTACAGTTATATTGGCTCTCAATTGGGCTATCTCTTGATTGTTGCCATTAGGTATGACCATTTCAGTGAATGGTTCCTCTTGTCTTCTCAAATGACCACCTTGTCTAACCCAAGCTATGATGGCTACAAAACAAAGCTGTTAACATCATGCATGCATGCATATATGCATGATATGATGGATGCTCATACAAGCGCATAGATAGACTTTTAGCCTTCCAACCTTATTCCTTCCACACATGTGAGGTCAAGTCTCTTTCCTAAGATTTTGGCCTCATTCCCAAGTTATCATCATGGGATGTAGAAATGCGAGATTCTCTCTCCTAATTCTAACATACAAGTTGATGTTGGATTCTCCATGATCATTATGACATGGCTTCAAATATCATGATAACCTCAACTCATAGCACATGCCCCCATTTTATGGGTGATTTAAGATGTGGCATTCGTTCATTGTTCCATGAGGTTTGAGTCAACGTTATTCTAGTCATATGGAATTTACATCCATGGACATGCATTTCAACATGGGTTTTGGATATTCATTGTATTGAAAATTTATAGATTCATCTACATGGGCTTGATTCTCAAGGTTCCAATGGTCAGGGCTCCTTCGAGCGAGAGATGCCCCCTTACGCTGATCTCTTTTTATACCAAATTAATGATATGTGCTCAACGGTGGTTGTACATAATGAATTTTTTAGGCTTGATGATGAAATGAAGATGAATGTCGAGCGAAGGAAATGACTGAAATGCCTTTGGAAGTAGATGAGGAAAAGGGTGAGAAGGAATTGATAAAGGGTCTCGAAAACTAACATGTGATTTCAAAAAAATCACAAAAATTAATCTATACGGAGTCTGTTGTTGAGTCATATATCTTTTAAAGCTACGGATGTCTAGTTTTTGTACAAATTTACGGATCATAAATCAGAGTTGAATACAAAAAGTTATGTGCGATCGAACAGATAAAGGTCAAAAGGGTTTACACTGAAAGTTGGAAAAATAGAAAGGACTAAAGGTGAATAGCCGTCCAGCTGTTGGTCATGTATTTTCAAAAATTTGTGCTAAAGACCTTCCTTATTTGTTTCTTTGCTTCCTTTTTCAATCCAACCCCTCTCCTATATAAACAACCCTCCTCCTCACTTTGCAAGCCATCATGAAATCCTCTTTTCTCCCTCTTCAAGACACACTTGAGAATTCAAGGAGTCTTTTCTAGTTTAAAGTTTTCGGGCGTTTTATATTGCTCTAAACCCAAAAAGTATACATCCTAAAAGCAATTTTCTCTTCTCCCTCCTCTTTTCTTATTTATTTTTCTTGCTTTAGCATAAGCATTTTTAGACTTGTTTATGCTTAGAAGAAGCATGTTTAGGTTTTATTTTAATGCTTAGAAGCATGTTTAGGGGTTTTGTTTAACCTTTTATTTATTTTGCGAGGTGGAAATGTGTGTCGAGATAAGTCCGCTTTTCTTTCTTTATTAGAATCACGATTAGGAATTTATTTTCTTTATGAATGCTTAGAATCATGCTTAAGAGCACATGATTAGAATCATGCTAGGAAGACTTATAATTGCTTTGAAGTATACTAGGAAATAGCATAGAATAGGTGTGAATTACCTTAATTTCTCTTTAAATGCGTGATTAGGCTAGAATAGCCATGTTTTACCTTGATTACTTGAAGTAAGCAAGAATATGTCATGATAGCCATGTTTAGGCAAGAAATGCCATGATTCCTTATAAATTGATATGAATTATGCTAGAATAGTAATAGGTAGAATTACCATGATAGAATTTTCAAATTTATGTCGAAGTGCCATGATTTTAGATTATGGCTTTAGTTAGAATTCTAATTGATTGATATGAACACATGTATGAATATATCATGTTTAACTATATGATGCCAAGAGATGGTGGTGGACTCACGTTAGTGGTGAGGGATCATCACTTAGAATAATTGAATGCATGTTTAAATAATGCCATGAAAGAGGCTTGATTGACATTGAATAGACTCACATATGGTGGTGAGGAATTCATTATTTATCAAGTCTCGAAGTGATTGTTTATATTTGATATTCAAATGTATGATTTTTTTATGAATGTATGGAATATTTTTGAACAATTTAAAGTAGAATTACTTTACTATTAAAGAACAATTGATTTAATCCTCTTCCCCTTCCCCCATGTTTGAAGGAAATGCAATCTATTCTTCTCCCTCTTTCTTTGTATAAATATACAACTGCCATGAATGAAATCACCTTAGTTGCTTAAAGAAGGTAAAATGAATAATGTGTGTATAAAATGAACAACCCTAAGTGGACTGTATAACAACATGAGTTATTTTTATTTGGTATATTCTAGTGGAGGTTGGATTTTGATCCGGGTGAGGCAGACGGCTTGTACCTATACTACAAGAAATTTTTTTATATTTGTCATATTGTGTTTTTAATATTTGGCGTCATATTGTGTTTTTAATATTTGGCGGTTTTCCAAAATAGTGAGAAATATTATAGGTTGCTGGAAGTCAAACCCATTCAACGAAATTATTTGTCATTATTTGTCTTTTTCATAGGAAATATTTATCACATTTTGATCATGACAAATATGCAATTACAATAAAAAATTGACTTTTCCCCTCTCGGTATAAATTTGGCTTGGCTCCATTCCTCTCCTTTTTTTTGTTCTACTTTGGTTTCCCCTCTTTTATGCTAAACATTGCCCTAACTATGTGAACTAAAGTCACTCTCAACGCCAAAATCCCCAACTTGTGAAAGCGCTAAATTGCTCACATCAAATCATCAAATCATGGGTGAAATCCCACGGTTTAGGTTTATTGACATATTTTTGCTCCACCTTTGCCCTAGTCACCAAAGATTTGTAAATCAACATTAGTTTCTACTCTTAAATTGATATCCTAATCGGTAAGCTTGCTCCCATTATTTATCTTTTTGTCAAATTGTTTTCCCCTTTTTATGCAAAACCACATTCATCGCTAAAATTTGTTGGTTCTCAAATTGCTATGATGTTTGTCTCAAATCAGCTGCTGAAATCAATTTCCCATACTTCTCAGATCGAATTGAAAGATGTTTCTTGGGTTTTGAATTTAAGGTATGATTTACTTTCTTCGCTAGCATTCTAGTGACTAGGGTTTTCAATTTGGTTTATGAGTGCTGTGTTTTGAAGACATGGTAGAATAGTGTGTTGATTTTTTTTTTCCTTCTTTTCGATTTATTATGTATGGCACCGTAAAAATAGGTTTATTTGGGTGGTTGATTTTTAAGAAATAATTATCATATTTATTTTTTTGAAGGTTTTATTATTTTTTATTTATTCATTCAAATACAAAAAACTGAGGAAGTGCAAGCAGTAAAGTAGATTTTGTGACTTGAAAGTTTCTAGAATTATAAGAATTTAAATGATTTTTACTAAAAAGAAGTAATATTAAATTAGCAATTTGATTAAGAACAAAAAGCATGTTTCTCTGTTACATTCCCTCAATCTATATCATATATTGATTTAGTACATACTTTTTAACAATTATAGAGACATAAAAGAAAATATTAAACTTAAGAAAAGTTTGATAATGCAAGAGACTATTACATTAGAAATTTAATTTCTATTATTCACTTATTTTCTAAATTGTTTCGTACTTTCATAATGATGTTTTGACATTTGTGGGCAAGCCAATGGTTTCGTGCACATGGTTTTACAAATTTTTTGCATACATTCAAATTAACTTTTATTGATTAATTAGATTTTGACAACAAACACTAAAATTATGTGACTTCTATAGAGCTTGTGAGTAAAGAAGGTTGATTTTTTTCCCCTTAATCAATGATAAGCTAGATACATAAAATCAATTGATTATTAGCTGGATGTTAATAATATATAATTTAAATTTTGAAATAACATCTTATAGTAAAGGTAGGTAACGAATCGACAAACAAAACAAAATAACAATTTAACAATGTTTAACATAATCATTTTAGATCTGTTATCTTATGTTAATTTAGACAAGTTGCGATCAATTTTACGGCTTTAAATGCATGAGTTCAATGGCTCAATGAAATCACGCTTCCAATATCTCCATCATTGTGCAAGTTTGATTAAAGTATAGGATATTGTTAAAAGTATAAATTTTGATATTGTTTGCTAAAAGTTTAAATTTTGATTTTGTTATAGATTTTGAGTTTGTTAAAAGTATAAAGATGCCAAAAGCAAACATTATCCCATAAGCATTATAATTTTTCCCAATGGAGTTTTAAGAGTAATTGCACTAAATTTTGATGTTCTTTGTTTTATCTGTATTTATGAAATCTGTTTCATTTTATGAGTTTGCAAAGCTTTTTGTGTTGTATATTTTTTACAAATTTTTTTGATGTTGCTTTTGGGAAGAACTTAAAGTAGGGATGGCAAAAAAAACCGGGTAATCCGGGTACCCGGATTTTACCCGGATTATCCGGGTGCAAAATTACCCGGATTTGCGGGTATCAAATGCGGGTACGGATAGGAAACAGAAATTAAAATCTGGGTGCGGTCCAGGTGCGGTATTCATCCTCCTCGGCCCGCACCGTACCGGAACATATAAAAAATTTTAAAAAAATTAAAATTATTTATAAAATATAAATTATTGGGAATTTCTCTAATCCCTAACACCGATTCACCGCACGCTAAGTCTCTGCTCTGCGGCTCTGCCTCTCTCAGTCTCTCCTCTCTCACTGCCGCCTCCTGAAATCGGCTCATCCTCCCTCATCCTCTGCCTCTCGGCTCTCAGTCACGGTCTCTTAGTCTCTCAATCTCTCAGTCTCTCTCGGTCACGGTCGCCATTCTCTTGCTGCGGCCACGTCTTCCGTTCACTGGTCAGGAGCCACAACTCTCAACTCAGCCTCTGAAAGCCCTCCATCCTTCTCCATCAATGTAGCCAGCCGGCCACCTTGTCCTCTCCCTGTTGCTTGTCAGTCACTGGCAGAAGACCAGACCAGACAGAAGCTCCGATTTGCAGCAGGTCAGGCCGTTGATTTGAGAATCCACGTTAAGTTATATGTGCCTAGAAGTTTGTTTATTTGTGAATTCAAGTTATCATGTAAAGGAGTAATCCATTTCATTCGTCATTTGTATATTAAACCATCCCGTTGCTGCTGGTTTTGGCTAAGAGGCTTTGCAGTTAATCAAAGTAATTGGCACTCCTAAACCGAAAGTTAATATATTTTTTTCAAATTTTAATTTTTATTATGTGTTTATGCATTTCCTGGCCACTAGCCACCTCCCTTGAGTAGTAAGCAGGATTGATTTACCCTGTTTGATATTTAAATCTTTGAGGTTTTCTGTATGTGGATAGGAAACAGAATCTTGTGTTTGAAGCCTAATACCTCATTTCTTATGCCCATCATCTGGAAACCTTCTGGTGGTAGCTATAACTGCTCCAAACAACGTGCTTCTACCCTTAAATCTTTGTTGTGCAATTATTAACAAATTCAAATGCATATAGGATTTTCATTTAGTGTATCACATATTCCTGTTTGTTTGAAACTTTGGGGTTCAATGTCATTGTAGGTTCAAGTGGTGATGAACGAAGCAGGAAGACAACTCGGGGTGGCTGGATGCTTCCATCTACTAAGCGAGTCCAAAATGCTGGAGTAATATCAGACAATGAAGCTAGGACTAGTGCTACTTCGGGCAGAACAAAAAAGGTTGTTAGAATTAACATAGAATGATACAAGCATCTCATTTAGTTTCAATCTGTTGGAGTAGGACCAAACATTTATTGCATCTCATTTAGTTTCAATTTATTGCATCTTTTGCTTTACAATACTGGCAGATTTTCTTTTTTTCAACCTGCCATATTTGTCAGATTTTTTTCATATTTGTAGGGATATTTGGCAGATTTTTTTTCATATTTGTAGGGATATTTGGCAGATTTTTTTTTGGCTTTGCACTTTATTGGATAGCTTACTGCAGGTTTCAATGACATGGTGATTAGTGTTGTTTGTTTCAGTCAGTTTAGTGTTGTTTGTTTCAGTCAGTTTAGTGTTGTTTCGGTCAGTTGTTCAATGGCACATGAAGGCTGCTAGTAGCACCTCTGCACCTCATCACTTTTAGTGTAAACTGTGTTGTTTCGTGGCACATGAAAGTGTGTCATTAGTGTTGTTTCATTAGGGAAAAAGAACTTGTAGTAGCCTGCTATAATGTGTGAACTGTCAATTTTTAAAACATAGGTGGATTACAAATGAATGATACAGTGTAATTGATGAATTAATTACATCTTTATTGCATCTTTTTCTTTACAATACTTAGAATTTGTAATTGATACAATGCTTTAGAATTTTCAGATTACAAATGAGATACACCAATTTTCAGCTTCTACGGCTGACATTTCTTCATTCCAGGCTGCAGAATTTCCTTCCAGGCTTTGGAAAGGCTTGAGGAAGGCTTTATAAATCCGGGTAAATCCGGGTAATTAATCCGGGTAAAATCCAGGTCCGGGGAGGAAAATCACAAATCCGGGTAAACCCACACCCGCACCGTATACAAAATATCCGGGGAAAACCCGGGTTCCGGGGGGAAAAAATTTAATCCGGTCCGGGTGCGGAAATGCGAAACCCGCACCCGCACCCGGATTTTGCCATCCCTAACTTAAAGGTAAGTATTTTGCGTCTGTATTTTCTTTCTCATTTTCAACATTTTTATTTTTGTAATTTTATTTAGGTTGTTGTTCAATGTAGGTTGGGTCATCTTCCATAGCTTGTAGAAGGTTTTCAATTGCTATTCTGTCTCTTGACTCAAGTGAAGGTGTTTTTCCCTCTAAGTTGTTGTCTAAGAAAGTTGTGCTAACAGCAGAACGTGCCACAGGTATTAATACAATGGAAACAATTGTTGTGCCATTTATATTTTCTATATTGTTTGGGAAAGTGTGGTTCTATTTAACTTTCTTGCCGTTATTTTGTATCTTTATATGGTGCATACTGAAAGGAATTTCTAAGGAATTATCCCTAGATTTCTAAAATTTAGGCTATGGGAGATAATGGCCTAAATGCTTTATATGGTCATGATTTATAACTTACATTGATTATTTAGATGTATTGTAGTTGGGTTTTAATCAGGTTTGAAGGAGTGGTTTGTAATTGTGTATCTGCCTTGATTATTTATCATATATTTTTCCCTTTCTTTGGATGGTTAAAATGAATCTGAAATGATTACTTAGGCTTAATTGAAGGTTGAAATTACCATTTCATTGAATTTGTGTCCACTAACCCATGTGGGTTTTTAACGGAATAATTCTCAGAAACTTCAATCTATTACTCGTTCACAAAAATTGTTGTTTGATAGGCCATTGCAAACTAACATCTTGTCTATTATGAGATGTTGTTTAACCTTTAATTTAAGTCATTGTCCTTTTCCCCTTTTTGGTGGGCGAAACTGTGTAGAAAGAAAATATGCAAGTAGCCGGTTTGGCTTTTTTTTTTGGGTAAAGAACAAAATTCTATATTCAATATTTTGTATAATTAATATTTTGTGATGTTCATGATTATAAGAATTTGTAGTTTTAACTATCTTATGGCAGAATGATATATTGTACTGCTATTCTAATCTTTTTTCCATTCTCTAATTATTAATTTTTACTTGAGACAACATCTTTTATTTAGCTACTTTTAACATTGAAAGCTTAATGGATTTACATTGTAGTAGATTTTTAACACATTCTTGCCAAATGTGAATTAAGTAGCATTCAGAATAATATTTGCGCACCAATGGTAGTTGTTCTGTGATATTATATGTTATGCCAATGAATTGCTTTTTTTAATCGCTGTTTCATTTTTTACGTTTTACCTGCACTAATATGTGTCAAATATCATATCCACCTTAGAAGTCTTGGAACAATAACCAAGATAAAATAATGGACCAAATAGTTCATGAACAATAATAGTTGATGTTTCGAAATGAGTTTTTTATACAAGCTATTGTCCTCACTATGTCATGTATGTGCATGTGATAGTTACTTATATTTCTACTTTGGATTAATCTTAATTTTCCGTTTATACTTTTTTACTAATGCATTCTAAAACAGCCCATTGTTTTGGACCCATTTACAAAAAGAAAGGCCAAGCTCATTAACTCCTAATCTAATGGAAGCCTAGCCCATTTAGTTTTTTTTACAACCCAACCTAATTTTTTTAATCCAGCCCATCCTCTCATATTTTGCATTTATATTAGATAAGAAATTAGCATAAAAAGAGAAAGAAAAATCTAGATAGAGAGGAGAAGAAGACAGACGTGGGAAGGGGGAGAGAGCCCAAGGGAATTGGCAAATTTGGAGGATTTTTGAGGGCTTCTCAAGGTAATAATTTCATTTTTAACCCAAATTAAATTCAATATCTTGAATTCTAACTATAGATATGAATTTAGAGGAGTTATTAGACATTTGAAAAAATTTTAGAGAGAGAAGATAGAGAGAGAAGGAAGAACAATGATGAAATTGGAAGTATTATTCAAGGTATTTCATATTCTTGTTGATTGTTATAGAATTTGTTTGAGGGAATTTTGAGTTTTGATGATAATGATAGAAATTTAGGGTTCTGTGAACAATAGCAATTCCGAAAATTTCTGTAATTTATTGGCTTTGAATCTGATTCTGAAATTTATATATGTTAAAATAGACATCATAAGGATTTGTTTAAAGTTGGATTCACTTAAAAATGTTGAGTATGCAATTTATTATGAATTTTCGAAGTTTACTGTTCACTACTGGAAATTCAGTTTTTCTGCAGGAAATCAGTTTTGGGTAAGTGATTTGAGGTATCTAGAAGTCTTCAAAAATTATGAAATTTGGGATACGAGTTTGTGTATATGTCTAGCTTAATTCTGGAGAGTTTTGTGATTTTACAAATTTATTACAAATTATCATGTATTTTGGAAAATGGAGAGGTCAGTTCTGGAAATGAATTTACAGAATTTTTGTATCTAGAAACATGAAGATTTTGAGGTACTTAATGAACTTGGAATGCTATGAAATTTTATATGTTATTAGATATGTATGTGTAGAAGGTCTGTATAAAATTTTAGACCATTTGGACAAGTCAATTATTTATTAAAAATCAGAGAACAAGAACTGCTCTATTTAAGAAGTTTAGAAATGGAGTTAATTAGGATTGATTTGATTAAGATATGAAGTCGGATATTGAGAATTTTAAATATTCAAGTTGATTACTAATTGAATATGATGTGATGAGCTCTTTTATGATGTTAGGATAATGAAGGATAAATTCCTTGTTGAAGGATGTGATTAACTATGTGGAACATTGATTTTGGAATCAAATCCGAGCTAACCGAGTTGTGCAACCAAATTTGTGAGTGGATTATGTTTTGAGAATTTCATATTATATTAAAGCGTATTAAATTTATGGTTTTTCATATGATTTAAGTTATTAGTTTAATTAATCGAGTTATATTAAAGGTTTTTAGAATAGATGATGGTGATTTATGTATTTTGAAAATAAGTGTGTGTAAAGTATTAGATTTTGGATAGAAGGATGGTTATGAGGTAGTGCTAGTAGATTAGTTTTTGAATATATAGTAAATGTTGTTTCGATAAGTTTGAGTACAAGAGAAAAATAAATTTAAAGTGAAAGTTATAGCATGAATGTATATATATTATATGTTGGTGGGAAGTAGAAAGTTTTTGTTTATGATTGGAAAAGAGACATTTATAATTAGATGAATTAGTATAGAAAATTGAGGTATTAGGTTATTTTCTTTACATAAATACATATGTTGAAGAAATGGTGGTTTTGATTAACAAAATGATAAGTGATTTTATATTCAAAATAATAGGAAATTAAAAAGAAAAAGTTTTGGAAAGTAAAATTTAAATTCTGCAGGGGTGACAATGCAAAATTTTAAAACTACCGAAGCGGGGGTTAAATTATAAAATTAGAAAGCTATTCCAGAAATTGTAGGGACCTAAATGCAGAATTATGAAAATATTAAAACAGTAAAAAAGATTTAAGTTAAAGTATGATGTATGAAATTTTGAGATAGAAATATAAATTATGGTTTATAGTGAAATGAAAAGTATTTTATTTTATGGATATTTTAGAAAGTTTTAGAAAGAGTAGAAGATTTATTTTTCTGGATAATTAGAAATATGTTTTAGTATTTATCTAGCTATGTTTATTTAGCATTTAATAGAATTTCTGAGAATTTTAGCAAATTCAGAAGATTTCAAGTTAGTTTCTTTTTTTTATTTCTCGAGGGTAAATAGACTCATTTGTTATGTTTGCTTTCAATTATTAAGATGTTTCAAATCTAGTTTTCCAAATGGTTGTAGATATAAATTTTAGTTGTAAAGTTAGTTTTAAACAATGATCTAGCATTTTTAAGAAAGATTCATGTTTTATTTATGAATCGTTTTCTATATTATTATAGATGCATATTTTACTATTTTATAAAAAGTGTATAAGCAGAATAATTACGATCAATTCTTTTCATAGTTTGATTTCGAGGATTTCTTAAAGTAATTGCAATTACTCTTTTAAATACCTATCATAGATTTTCAAGGATTCAGATGTTATGAGTTCAGTTCAGCTTACATAAGATTTACAAATTTTGATAAATTTGCTTGAGAAGCAATGATTTAGCATATGAAGCAAATTTTGAAAAGAAATCAGTTTTAGCAAAAATAAGAAAGTTTAATTATATTATACTAAGCTAGTACCCAACTCACTTAGACAGTGAGACAGCAGATTTTAGATAGAAAGATAAAGGCCTTTGGGGCCCGTTCAGACACACATAGAGGCTTTGGGCCGTGTGATCTGGGCGCTTTAGCCCTTTGGGGGCAACTCTGCGCATGCGTATGACCAGATAGTAGGCCTGCGCGATGTTAGATCTCGCCAGGTACAGATAGCTCTGCCTGTGTGATGTAGATCTCACCAGGTATGAGGAAATTCATATAGTTTTGCCTATGCGATGTTAGATCTCGCCAGGCAGGATGAGACAGTTTCAGGGGTACTTGTTTAGTATAATGAAAAGAGTTTTGAATATGTTTATATGAGTTAGTTTGAAAAAGAAGCATGATTCGCCAAAGTTTCTTTTGAAAGAAGATTTTTAAGAAAATTTTGTTTTGCATAGTAAATAACTGAAGCGATGATTTTAGCATGATCATCAAGAGTATCGTATTATACGATTAAAGATGATTATTTTATTGTTTTAAATATAACTAGTATTTTGATGAATTTAGTCATTTAATAGTTATTTATTTTAAAGTTTTATGACATTTTAGATGATATGAAAGTTATAGATTATAAAGACTATTTTTTTATATAAAGCAAATATTTATTTTATAACAATACTATTTCTTTTGGATTTATTTACAAATACATTTTTTTATCCCCACTCACTGAGTTTTATACTCACATCTTTGTTTTTATTTTTCTTTGTTTTTAAAATTTCTCCCCCCAGGTTGAAAGCAAAATGTGATCTAGTTAGGAAGTGTGGAGGCCCAGCCACGTGATGGTGCAAGGATAGGTCAAGGTTGTAATAGTTAAATTGTTTTATTTAAATTTCATTTGTGGATGTAATGGAAATTATTTCAAGTTTGCTCCATGAGAAAGACAAGAATTAAGAAACAGTCAATAGCACACAGTTTTAGGCATGATTCGCCCGTGTAGCTAGGGGCGGGTCGTGTCACATTCAGTAGATAGAATTTAAAAAAGTTTAAAGTTGTCAAAATATAAGCATGAGTTGTCTATTATTTGCACTCAAGAGAGCTCATCATTCATGAACCTCATAAAATGAAGTCCATAACCGAAAGTGTGCTTGTGATTGATTAATTCGACAGTAATTGTAAAAAACAATAGCACTCAATGCCAAATCATCATCTGCCTTGCTCCCTCTATTAGATTACAATATGTAAAACCATGTCAAATCCTATCTTATATACAGCTCTCTATATTAGTATCTTAAGAATAATTTTATTCGTGAGTATATTTAACTTTGTTAAGAACTGAATTAAATGACAGCTAGAAAAGATTCTTACAAAAATAATAAATAAAAAAGCATCTAGCGACAGATAAATGTGAATTATAATAAAGTAAGACAAGTATCTTTGTGTGACTAATAATTGAAACAATAATTCAGGATCCTAACGTGACTTATGATTCACCATTTGTTAATTATAAAAGTAAAACAAGTAGCTCACCATTTTGTATAAATTAATTATTTAATATGCAAATCAAATTGCTGCCTTTGTGTACATGATCGCATCTTATACTTGGAATGAACACAAGATACAGTAAGAAACATGTTATTATTAAAGGCCTTTAATTGTCTTATACTCTACAATTCTGAAATCAACCGCTTATTACTAATTAGTGGAGTAGGTACCTAAGTAAACGAGCCTTGAATATATACTCTTTAGTGTAAGACGTTTACTACCTATAAAAATGAAACGATTTTTTGGTTATTTACGCTCTTCTTTGGTTTTATAAACTTTACGTCTTGTAATTTTAATATGTATGTATGATTCAGATCTAAAAATTATCTCATTTTTTATATTTTTTTCATTAAATATTATTTATTTCATTACATTTTGTTAGGTGAAAATAGAGGACCAATTCTAGTTTCTTACACATAACAAGACAACGTATAATTCCAAATCATGTCATAAAATACTTCTTTTACACGTGGAAGTTCTGATTTAGTTAGATCAATTAATTAAAGTATGCATACCATAAAACTACACTATTAATTCCCTTTTGTTTAAAAAAAATGAAGAATAAATTAAATGGGCTAACTATAGAGACAGATTGTGTCCAATTTGTGAAGAGGTCTCATCAGTGCCAGATCAATGAAAATTTGATTCACCAACCACCTTTAGAGCTATAACGGATGACAACATTATGGCCTTTCGCTGCATGGGGCATTGACATTATCAACGAGATAAGGTCATCAGCCTCTAATGGGCATCGGTATGTGGTAGTGGCAATTGACTACTTTACCAAGTGGATAGAAGTTGATTATTATAGTAAACTGGGGGCAAAGTAGACAGCGAAGTTCATTGAAAAGAATACATATGCAGATTTGGAGTGCCACATCACGTCGTGACCAACAATAGGGTTCATTTTCAGGATGAGACTAAAGCCTTACTTGAGAAGTATAGGATTGAACATCATAAGTCGTCTCTATATTAGCCACAAGCGAATGAAGTAGTAGAAGCGACAAATAAAAACATCAAGAAAATGTTGGCCAAGACGATGCAGACATACAAAGATTGGGCAGAGAAGCTACTGTTTGTATTATGGCGTTATAGAACAACACCCAGAAGTTCAACAGGCATCACGTCCTTCTCATTAGTGTATGGTTCAAAAGCAGTCCTACCAATTGAGAAAGAAATAAAATCGATGAGAGTTCTAACGACAGCAAAAATTCCTGAAGGGGAGTGGATTGATAATAGATGTGAACAATTAGTCTTGATTGATGAGAAAAGAATAAAGGCCAAATATTATATGCAACTATACCAGAAACGGGTTGCTCGAGCCTTTAATAAGAGAATAAAGGCAAGGAAATTCAGAGAAGGGGAGTTGGTCTTTAAATAAGCAAGGCCAGTTTTGTTTGATCCGGGAAGGAAGTTCAAACCCAATTAAGAAGGCCCATTCATTATGATGAAGGTGATGTCCGACGGAGCCATCATCCTATCAGACATGGAAGGGAATGAATTCACTAAGCCCATCAACATGGACAGGCTAAAGAAATATTATGTCTAAAAAAAGGAGTGTGAGAGAAAAAATAATTAATCAGAAAACTAGAAATGGCTGATTAATGACAGAAGCTATCTCATTGTGCAATGTTGTTTGAAAAACAAATGATTGTATTTTTATTAATGAAATGAAATTGTTTGAAAACAAATATGCTTTTGAAATGTCTTAGTTATTTTGTATAATAACAAAAGAAAAGCGTCTAACATCTAAGCTAACAATGGAACTAACAATGTCGTTTCTACCTTTTTGATGGATTACGAATAGGCTCGCCATATCACTCACAGCACCGTCTAGCTCGAATAACAGGATCAAGAATGGAAACTTGGAAAGACACACAATCCTTTCATCTAAAAATCAGGATCATGGAATACATTTCTCTTGATGGTTCGATGTGGTCAAGAATCCTTCACACGCTCTAGATAACGAGCGAACAATCTACCAGCACTGAATGCAGTCGGTGAATCCATGATCCTTTCCTTAAGTCCATACTGCCGATACAGCCTAGCAAGATCATAGAATGAACTATGGGTGAAACCCGCTAAAGGCACGCATGTGATATAGGTCTCAACTGTCACATGCTCCAACCTCCACCATGGACAGTTCTAGCGAATCTAAGTATCCGGAATGACTTGAAGCCAGTCAATCCAAAAAGAATATCTCTCAAGTCTCCTTTTTGTATGAAGTCAAGGGCTATAATGAGAAATATTCCCTTTAGGCGATACTAGAATGGACAGCCTCTCTTGTAACCGAATCTGAAGAGAGAGAAATAAAAGAAAAGAAAAGTACAAAAAAGCCTACTAAGTCAAAAACCTGAAAAGGTGACTTAGGCAAAAATTAAGGCGAGCTCGCTAAGTTGAAAACCCAAAAGGGCAGCTTAGGCAAAAGTTAGGGCATGAAAGAAAAAAGAAAAAGCCTGCTGAGTTGAAAGCCCGAAAAAGGTGGCTTAGGTAAAAGTTAAGGCAAGCTCGCTAAGTCAAAAACCCGAAAGGGCAGCTTAGGCAAAAATCAAAGCGTTAAAAAAAATGATAATGAATAAACCCTCTAAGTTGAGAACCTAAAAAGGCGACTTAGGTAAAATTTAAGGTTGAAAGAAAGATACTTGGAGAAGTAGAAGATTGCCACTGCATCTCTAACTCGGATCAATCCTGACTCGATCTAGTTTGATCAATGTCTCAGCTAGAATCAATGGAGCTACTGTGAAATCAGGGCCCATATAAGGTATGATGGTCACAAGATGTGGATCTCTGAGACCATCTGGTGAAACGAGTAGAAACTACGCAAGAAGGAAAAACTGAAAAAGGCGAAGCCAACTGGACAAGGTCCTATTCGTCATTTCAAGCAAAGGCATGATAGAAGATAATATCACTTTACCATCGCTGGTGTGAATGCCCATGGTCGAAATAAAAAAAAATCAAAGAAATGGACAAGATCAGACATCGATGGTCTGTGGACAGCAAGCAGGATGATGCTCTCAAAACTAGACTAATGACAACTGAGTATGGTAGAAAATTTCTCATATAGGGGGCAAAGCTCTTGCCCATTGAAGTGGAAGACGTGATCATAAAGATCCCAAAGGTTGTGCATTCCTTAAGGAAAGGGATGTCCAACTTCAAATGTCAAAGGAATTTCAAATGGTTGAGACCGCTGGACCTGAGTAGTTTCCAGTCATCCTCCTTTAGAGGCTCCAAGAGAGGCTGAAGGGTCTTGAGAGAGGCCTCAGACATGTTGAAGAGCATGAAGAGGCGTTGAGAAGCGTGAAGGAAATCTTGAGAAACGAGAGAAAAGTGTAGAGAAGCATGGAGAGGAGTAGCAATTAAATAGTGCACAAAACGAAGCAAAAACAACAAGAAAAAGGGGGAGACTACGAAGAGAATTGTCACCTAACAGTCTATCAGCTACCTGACGGTACCTTGATAGCCGCTTGATGGTCCGTTAGCCGCCTGACAGTTACAAGGGCAAAATAGCCCACCATTGCCCTTTTTTTAGCGCGTTTCTTTTTTTTACTTCTGGAACGCATATCGACGAGCGTTTTGGAGCGCGTGATTTCCAAAGTTTGTAATTTTATTCAGAATTGAATAAATGATGATGTAGAAATAAATTTGAACAAATTTGGAGGTAAATTTACTAAATACGCATAGTTTGAGAAGCAATGTACAAAGCTGAAAATGAAAAATTTTCACCAAATCTTTGAAACTTGTTCACATAACTGATTGCGTTAATTATACATCATGAAAAATTGAAACATAAAAGTTTATACATAGAAGCAAAATGAACAAAAGAAATCATGAAAGAAGTCGATGATGACAGTCCTCACTCATCGACATCATTGTTGATATCGAAGAAAAAAGTAGCAACCTAAGCCTAAAGACGCTCAACCTCCTGCTCCAAATGAGCAACCTGCTAACGACTTGTCTAACCAAGCAAAAGAATCACATAATTAGAAAAACTATTAAGATAGAAATCATGCATACATGAAGCATAGAGTGGTACTTTACTTGATACTGATGTAACATCTGTAAAACATATCCATGAGAAGCAGCCTGTATACCGAAGACTCGTTCCATGGAAGATCGTGGTACCTACATTGCATTGCATTTTTTTATGATCAATAATTGATTGAAGAATGACTGAAAACTTGAGAAATATATAGTCAGAAGACTTACGAGAGTCATTTCTTGTGGAACAAATGGAACGGGCATGGTTAGATCTTGAGTAATCACATGCTTGCTGATTTGTCCACTAGCTTCCTATATGTAGACGACATTACTGGGATAAGCCTGAAGGCCACCGATCACATGGCTGGCTGGAATAGTTAGAGTAGTTAAAGGAATTGGAGGTGGACGTGGATGCTGAGTGGTAGCAAGAAGAGGAAGTAGATGAGCCAGTACCTAAAGAGGAGGCTCTCGATCTCTTCCCACGATAAGCGGAAGAGCTACCAGTATGGCTAGACACAACAAAATGATAAGGAGTCTCACTAGCAGATTGACCGAGTCTAGTGTATAACAAGGTAGCTCGAACCCAGTTGATGTGAGAAATCACCATCAATGGGAATTTGATCGTATTAAAATGAATTCCAGTCGTGTAATCTGACACCTCTAGTACCATAGCCAAGTCAACCAAATCTATCATCAGAATCAATGGCAATGAGGAATCAAACGAGGTGATGGGCCTTCGAACCAATCCTAGAGCGATCACCCAAATATCACATCATGTTGTTCACACAAGGTAGAAGAATGAGGTAGTAGTTGAATGCGGAGGCAACCCTCATAGCCACCGACCAGTTCTCCTCAAGCCCTCACCACTCAGAGCGAATCTGCAAAGAGCAAAAAAACATGGTAAGATTATGATATAAATGAAATGCCAACTATAATATCTTTTACATTGTCCCAGGTCATCATGTGAATATAATCACAAAAGAAGTCCACCTCATGAGACCTCTCAAGCTCTGCACGACGTGTAGCCCACCTCCTCATACACGAGAAAGAAAGGTCCTCACAAGCGAAAAGTGGGGAAGGTAGAACTCCTAGCTCATATGCCCACATTTGTCATGAATGAGACAGAATCAGAAACGGAATTCATATAGACAAAACACAAAGGTATAGAAAAGGAAAGAAATTACCTCAAGAAGAGGAGCAAAACCAATAATCACAGAAACGCCTTGACAAGCATGATGCAAATCGAAGTATAGCTGGCAGAGAGTGGCACGGCCCCAGTTGAAATCCCTCACTCAGTCGAGATCCTAAAGGGCAGGTAGTAGAGTTAAGAAGGTGGTATTCAACACATTGGCAAAGAGCGTCGAACCAAGTAGATACAAGATAAAGCTACGTGCATAATGATCCATCTCGACTAGAGTCAGGTTGGATCTCCCCCTCCAATATTCATACAGGGGCACGTATCGAATCTCGACTTTATCCTTTACCTTTACCTTACACCCAAAAAGTTGTTGGATCAAATCCTGTTGTTCCCTTGAGTCTGCAATATAGGCATTAATAGGAATGACTTCTTCGCCACATGGAAGGCCGGTAAGAGTGGCAACGTCAAGAGGCATGATAGTCATCTCACCAATCGAAAGATGGAATGTGTGGATCGTGTCCATCCACCTCTCACATAAAGCAGCTAATGCCCAATGATCAGTGTACTGAGAAGCAAGTGGAAGACAAGTGATAAACTCATAAAAGTCAGTAGCAATGATCTTACTCTTGATAGCCTCATTTTCTATCTCTAAAAACCAACTGTGGGCTCCAAAAAATGATCCACACATCTTGTTCTCATGGTAGCTCTAAGTCAAGAAATTGAAGTCTTTACATGAATACATGCTTAGAAAATTTCTAAAAAATGAAAAACCAAAGAATGAATAAGAATGCATACCTGGCTGATCGTGTGGGAGGCCATATTGTAGACAACGAGCACCTCTTAGTCCTTTGGAAGACCCCTTTCAATATCGATTTCTAGATTGGATTGCTCTCATTCAAGTCAAAACGGATTGGATGACTCACCATTTGAAAGAGGAAGTTGAGACAAGCATCTAGGGGAAAACCGAAAGTGAATTGGATAAAGAATGAAAAAGTTACGTGCGAATGAAGCTATGAGAAGACAAACGGGCTATATAATGAGGGGCAGATTGATAAAAGTAGAGAAGGAAAAAAGGAAAAAAGAAAAGAAAAAGAAAGAAAGAAAGAAAGAGTAAGAAAAGAAAAAAAAAAAGGAAAGAGAGAGAAAGAAAAGAAAAAAGAGAAGAAAAATAAGAGAGAGAAATATAAGAGAGAGGAACAAGAGAGAGAATAAAAGAAAGAAAGAAAAGAGAGAGAGAAAAGAAAAGAGAAGAAAGACTCTGCATTGACCCTAATACATTGAAGGAATTTAACGATGACAAGCACCCAATCATGACAATAGTTTAGCAACTCACAAAGAAAGAAGAGTAACATCAATCAATAAAATTTTTGATCGAAATCACATGAAGAATTCCTCCAGATACTGGAAAGCAGTTTGTTAAAGAACGCACCGGACAAGATACATATTTGAATTGATTTTATAGTATCAAGAGATGTTTGAATTTTGCAGGAACTTGCAAAAACAATGGAAGAATCCCTAGTGAGTCAAAGAATCAACAACATGATAAGAATACCCCTAGTGAAAAGCATGACGAATGCAAAAGAAATCGAGAATGAAGAACATGACAAATCAAGAATTTCCCTAGCAAACTAGAAGGAATCAAGAATAAAATTAAGAATATTAGGGCATGAAACCCATTAAATATGAGGACTAAAGAAGATCAAAGAAGCATGAAGAATACTTAAAAGAAGGGCATGAAACTCAGCGAATGCAAAGTCTGAAGAGATCAAAGAAGGTATGAAAGATACTTAGCCAAAGGCACAAAGAATGAGAAGGTCTAAAGACCGCAAAGTAGTGTATGATAGAAGTTTACCCAATGGGCATGCATTAGAAGGAAACTCTAAGAAATAGGTGCACTTAAGAGTGTTCTAAGCCCTTAGAATAGGCACAAGCCGTAAGAAGAGATACACTAAAGAGTGTTGAAAACCCTAATAAATAGGTGCACTTAAGAGTATTTTAAGCCCTTAGAATAGGCACAAGCCTTAAGAAGAGGTGCACTAAAGAGTGTTGAAAACCCTAAGAAGTAAGTGCACTTAAGAGTGTTTGAAGCCCTTAGAATAAGAGCACTGAATAGTATTACCAAACCCTAGAAAGTAGGTGCACTGAAGAGTGTTAGAAATCCTAAGAAGTAGGTGCACTGAAGAGTGTTTTGTCGTAGCATCATAAGGATGCTTTCATTCATCCTTTAATGGGCATCTCAACCCTTAGATAGGCACATTCTCCCTTGAATGGGTACTTTAGCCCTTAGATAGACACATTCGTTTTTGAATTGGCACCTCAGCCCTTAGACGGGCACTTCAACTCTTAGATGGGCACATTCGCCCTTGAATGGGCATCTTAGTGCTTAAACAGGCACTTCAGCCCTTAGATAGGCACATTCGCCTTTGAATGGGCACCTTAACACTTAGACGGGCACTTTAGCCCTTAGATGGGCACATCAACCTTGAATGGGAACATCAGCCCTCGAATGGGCACACTTTTTGTAGGAGTAGAAAGGGAGAAAGAAGATGATGAGAAAATTTGATAGAATGAAAATGAAGGCGAAGATATCGAGATGGAAGGAGGAAAGACGAGGCAAGAGTACTTTGTCGACCTTTGTGTCTCACAAACCTCTCCCAAGTAAGGGGAAAGCTATAGACACTGAATTTTTTAGACTCAATGATAAAATGAAGATGAATGTTGAGTAATGAAAATGACCAAAATGCCCTTGGAAGCCAAGAAAAGAAACGTGAGGAGGAATCAATGAAAGGTCTTGAAAACTAATGTGATTGCAAACAATCACATAAATTAATTCAGAAGGAATTTATTGATGAGCCATATACTGTTACGAAGCTACGGATGCCTAGTTTTTGTGAAAATTTACGGATCACAAATTGGAGTTGAACTTGAAAAGTAATATGCGATCGAATAGACAAAGGTCAAAAGGGACTGCACTACAAAGTGCGAAAATAGGAAGGACCGTAGGGGGAACAACCGCTTAGCTACTGACCAACGGCTGCCTGGCGATTTGCCAATAGCCGCCCGTTGTTGGTCCCTTAATTTTGAAAATTTTTGGTTTAGACCTTCCTTTTTTGTTTCTTTGCTTCCTTTTTCAGCTTCACCCTTTCTCTTTATAAACAACCCATTTTTCACTTTTCAAGGCACAATAATTATTGAATATAATCATCTCGTCTCCCTCTTAAAGAAACGCTCAAGAATTCAAGAAATATTTTCCAGTTTAAAGCTTTTTTTGGGCGTTTTATACTATTCTAAACCTAGAAATGGTACGTCCGGAGAGCAGATTTCTCTTCTCCCTCCTATTTTCTCTTTTATTTTTCTTACTTAGAATAAAGCATGTCTAATTTAGTTTATGCTTAGAATAAACATGTATAGGTTTTGTTTTGATGCTTAGGAGCATGTTTAGGGTTTTATGAATTGTTTAACACTTGTATTTGTTTTGCAAGATGGGTAGGCGTGTTCAGGTAAGTCTGCTATCCCTTCTTTATTATAATCATGTTTAGGAATTTAATTTCCTTTGTGAATGCTTAGAATCATGCTTAAGAGCACATGATTAGAATCATGCTAGGAGAACTTATAATCGATTTGAAGCATTGTGAACGAGGCTTTCATCCCACCAGAGTATTTGCGACTATGACACTATGTCAAAGCCTCTTTCGAGACTTAAGGGAACACAAACGAGCCATAGGCACGTCTGGAGAATAGAGTCACCACCCAATTATTCAATTGGGAATGAATGAGGGCAATCTGATCCATTGCTTCAAGACCTAAACTACCATCATCCATTCAGAGATGGGTTCGGGAAGTTAGGTATGAGTCTTTCAACTAGCCCAAATCAAGATCCAAGCCTCCACTAGGAAATATTAAATAATCATATCTCATGCCGTTACTTGGTCCACTTAATGTTGTTCATTTTATGCACACATTGTTCATTTTATCTTCTTTAAGACATGTGAGGTGAATTCATTCATAGCAATTGTATATTCATACAAAGAAAGAGGGAGGAGAATGGATTACATTTCCTTTCAAACTTGGAGAAGGGGAAGAGGATTACATCGCTTTTATTTTTCAATAAAATAAATTCTAAAATGTACATCCATCCATAACACAAATTGAAATATCAAATTCAAATGATCTATTCAAGACCGAATAGATGATGAATTTCTCACCACCATATGTGAGTCTATTCAACATCTATTGAACCTCTATTCATACATTAAGTCATTCATTCCTAATGATGGTCTTTCACCATCAATGTGAGTCCACCACCACTTCATGGCATCACACAATTTCACTTCTATCATAATACATACATTCATAAGTGAATAAATTATAAATCATACAAAGCCATAATTTAATATCATGGCATTCTAGCCTAGATTTGATAAATTCTATCATGGTAATTCTACCATTTGTGGTTCTAGCATTATTCATGTTCATTCATAATTTCATGGCATTTCTAGCCTAATCATAGTTATCATGGCATATTTAGTAAAGAGTTCATTTTTGAACTTTTGAGATGATTCTTGATCCATTATTTTAAGAATGGCAGAGAAAGGAGTAAAATTTTGAACTTTTGAGACGCATTCTAGCTCACTTCTTGTTATTTTGTTTTGATCTTTCAATTTTGAGATGCATTTCATGCATAGTTATTTATTGCATGTATTCTTGGTAATTCTTATTTAAATGAGTTTCGTTTTTTATGTAGGTGTAATTTGAAAATTGTGTGGCTTGAGTCATTTTTTTTTTATCAAGGCTACTAAAGAAGGACTTGCGAAATCATTTTTTAAGCACAATACTAAGCCTTGTGGTAAGATGGATGATTTAATGTATATAGCCAATAGAGAATCCCATGTTTAAGTATACATTTTCAAATCTCACACATATTTTGTGAGTGAGTGGAGAGGTTTGAGAAAATTAGCTTATGAACATCTTTCATTGTTCTTTTCAATTGGTTAATTTTGTTTCGAATTTCATTCTTCGGATTGAGGAATGATTTGGTTATTTAGTTGAAGGACGATTCAAAGTGAAATCTCAAATTCTGTGAAAAATTTTTGGAAGGAAACTGTTCTTATTTTGTTATACTTCTTATGTTCTTCATGGTTTCTAAAAGAATTTTAAAAAAAAAATTCAATTCAGTTCAATAAAGTCTTCATTTAATTTTAGAAGATGAAGGTTTTTAGGAAGCAGTTTTTCTCACCAGGCTTTATTTGTATTGTTCTTATAACATGATCGAAGTCCTGAAGCTGGTGTGTGGCAAAACTTGTTGAATTCTAAACGTCGATTTTCCTATCATTAGATCAATTCTATTTGTCTGTTTGTCCTTAAATGTGACCTTTCCTTGAGTACTTATCCATTTTTCTCATTTTCATGAGAGAAATCCTAGACCTTCTAAACGGTCATTCACATGTGAGGATATGGAGTTGACGTTTCTACTTAGAGAAATTTTAAAGGCTATATTTGTTGTGGTTATTGGTAAGAAGGTTTTGCCTTAGGTCACACATACACAATTTTGAAAGTTATGATTGAAATAACCTTTTATAGTAGTCGTGATCTTGAACTAACATTTTTTTTTTGTTGAAATACTTCGATAGTTTTTCATAATTTTTTACGCTTGAATTGCTACGGACTAGCAATAAGCCAGTTAGGGATTGTGATAAATGCATGAAAATACACTTTAAGCATAAAACAATTGATGCTATTTTTTTTTAATATTGCAAAACATTTTATGGTATTTTAGCATAACTATTTTGCTTATCCTAGTTTGATGCTTGTTTTATTTCTTTAGCCTTTTGTAGTCTTAAAATGCAAATGAAGTGTTGTCCTTAATTTGTGATTAATTATATTTTTTGCGTACGTTTAGTAAAATGGACATAACTTGCAATCTAGAAATCAAAATGATGAAATTTTGAACTTGGAGCAACATCACTCAATCCTACACAAAATTCAAGAATAGTTAAAGCCAAATCTAACATTTCATAGGCCAGAATTG
This sequence comes from Boswellia sacra, assembly GCA_013180625.2. Lineage (NCBI taxonomy): Eukaryota > Viridiplantae > Streptophyta > Magnoliopsida > Sapindales > Burseraceae > Boswellia > Boswellia sacra. Next base: position 88,224 of record SNVD02008451.1, read on the forward strand.
GGATGCAATAGAACTAGATTGCAACTTCTACTCAGCTTGACCCATCTCCAATATTTAGACCGTATCTCACAAAATACGTATCCAATTAGTGTGATTGAAGCTAGGAAAAGCTGAGTCAATTATCTATAACTCGTTTGCTGATTACAAAACCCAATTCAACCATTTTCGTAGTCATATATATGCTACGATTTGTCAAAAGGGTTGGTTTGCCATCCTTCTAGTATTTTGATCATATCTCATAAAATACTTATCCAAATAGCGTGAAATCAGTGGCTATGCAAAGCTTAGACAAAAAACTACAAATTGTATGTTGATCATAAAGCCTAAATCAACAATTTCAACATTAAAAAATGCGTTACAAGTTGTTAGATGAGTTAGTGGCCGAAAATGTGGAAGATTAGGTTTACATTAGAATAGTTTCCACTATTTGCCAAATAAGGACACCTTTGGCTTAATATAAAATGAGGCTAATAATCATTCATTGTGTCCTACAATCCATTCTCTCTTTTTTTTTCTAGAATTTGTGAGAATGAAGTGTAATCTAGACTAGAGTTCTTAGCAAGGCTAAAGATGATCCGTTATGTGTAGTTTATCTATTTATCTACTTTGATTCTTCTTCAAGAGCTGCAAAGTTCATAGATTTGTTTATGTTTTAAACTCTTTATCATATCTTCCAATTTGTGTATGCTTGTTGGCTTGTTCTATAAATCCATATCTTTTGATTGATTACTTGGGTGTGAAACTTTCAATTAAGTTATAATATTGAATCAAAGTAGGAAATAGATTTACAAAGCATACTAGTGATTCTGAAAGCCTTACTCCTTTCATTATTGATTTCTTCTAATTTTGAAGCATTTTATTTCCTGTACAACAATCTCAACATTTAAATATTTATCCCCATTATTATTTTAGTGTTTTCATTTTGCTAACCAATTTTGTCAAGCACATCCTCGTGGGATCAACATCTTAATCTCTATTGCAATATTAATTGCAATATATATTGAGTGTAAAAAAAAATTAGCGATGTTGCCAGGGAGGTGCTCTAGATGAAAGAAGATTTGTGCTTATAAATACTAAAGCGATGACTCTATATTTTTATTTTTCTTTATGAAATTTTATTTCTTAAATTTCTGTCTTTTGTTTTATTTATTTTATTTTTTTAGTGGTTGGCTTTCCCACCTACTGTTTGTTGCTTTAATTATTCTCCTAACTTTTTCATTATTTCATTTATAATATTTTAGTATTCTTGTTATATTTGTGAATGGTTGGTGTAAGCCTAAAAATACCATTCAAAATGAGATATAAATTCAAAAATTTTTGCTCAAAATTCACAAAAAATCTAATTTAAGGGTGAGGATGAGAAATTTTAGAATTGGGGTGATGTCGAAAACTTCATACCTTTTCCTTAAAATAAATAAATATATCGGGTTTGAAATGAAAGAACATCGAAATCAGGGGTGGAAGCGGAAAAAATTGGGGTTAAATGAAAACAATCTGAAGTCATGGTTGAAAATTAGAGGTAGAAATTTTTGACACGACCCATGAACCGGACACAACACGACACGCAAATTAGCGGGTTTGGGTTTGTCTTAATCGTATTTGGGTCGTGTTTGGATTGAAATTTCTAACTCGTTTAATAATTGGGTCGTGTTCGGATTGAGTGTTTGAACCCATGGGTGACACGAACCCGTTTAATGACACAAACCCATATAATAACACGGAGCCGTTTAGTGACACGAACCCGTATAATGACACGAAACTGTTTAGTGACCCGTATAACCCAAATAAAACATAATATCATAAACACACGAATTGACAATTTGACATGATTAAATTTTGAATCGGTAAAATTACAAACACAAGTCAAAAATTAATTTGAATCTTAAACTACTAAAGAGTCAACGAAATGAAATGGATTTTTTTCTAAATTTAAATTGTATTTAAAGTTTGTATGGAACTTGGTGTTTAGTAGACTATTTATCGTGTTGTGGAATGAAGTTTGTTTGAGACTTGGTATTTGATGGACTATTTATTGTGTTGCGGATTGAAGTTTGTATGGGACTTGGTATTTAATGGACTTTTTATTGTATTTTGTGGATTTAAGTTTGTTTGAGACTTGGAATTTAGTGGACTATTTATTATGTTGTGGATTGAAGGTTGTATAAGACTTTATATTTAATAGACTCTTTATTGTATTGTGGATTGAAGTTTGTATACGACTAGGTATTTAATGGACTCTTTATTGTGTTATGGATGGATTTTGAATATTTGATTATTGTTATTTAAAAAAAAAAAGGTTGAAAAATGTAATGTGTATTCGTGTCATAATCGTGTTAATTATTTAAACATGTCATAATCGTGTCAAAATATTTAAATGTGTCAAAATCGTATAAACGTGTCATAATCGTGTCAAAACATTTAAACGTGTCATAATCATGTCAAAACATTTAAACGTGTCATAATCGTCTTAAACGAGTTATTTTCGTGTCAAACCCGAAAATGATATGTTTATTATTCGTGTTAGCATGTCGAGTCGTGTCACCCATTTAATAATCATATTGCGTTCGGGTTGGGTGTTTTTGACACGAATAATAAACGGGCCGTGTTTGGGTTGGGTCAATTTTTATCGTGTCATAGCTCAACACGACCCGTGAACCCGTATTCCCACCGCTATTGGAAATGAAAAACGAGCGTGAGATTACAAAAATGGGAATCTGAAAATAAGAAAACAAAAAATATATATACATACATGCATACATACATACATACATGCATACATACATATATATATATATATATATGTATGTATGTATGTATGTATGAATATGGCGCGTGCCCGTGTGTTGGCCTACACGCGGAGCTTTCTCCTTTGTCCATAAAATCCCCACATCGCTCCGCCCCCACACACCCCCTCCCTCTTATTTTCCTCCTATTTTCTGATTTTTGAGAGCATTTTTTAGCAAATTTCTCTTATTTTTCTTGCCTTTTTTAGGGCATTTTTTAGGAAATTTTCAACACATCTTCTTCCAGTTTCTTCTTTGTATTTTCCATTAAAAATAGCATAAAATAAAAAAATACACTTTTGAGAGAATTTATGTGAGATGTGAAATCTTTTTGAAGGCAAATACCATTTTTGGAGAAAGGTAAAGCAAGAGCAATAAATTTATTGCCATTTCTATAATTATTTTTTGATTTTTTGCTTTAATTATGATTTATTTCACTTTATTTTACATTTTATTATGAATTTTAGTTTTATTTTATATTTATGGCTTATTTTCAGATTATGCTTTATTTTTAATTATAAATTCTTCTTTTTCTCCTCAATCCATGATTTATATTATTAGAAATGATGATTAAAATATTAAAAATAACATAATGCCTTGAAATGGTATTATTTTCATTTACTTCCCTGTAGTGTTAGTTATTCCTTTATTTCCTCTAGAATACCATGATGCCTACTTTATTACTTTATGATTTAAATTTCATGTAGCACTTTTGCTATTGTCTTAATTTTATTTTATTTATTTTAGATTTTTCTTCGGATGATAATAATGTCTTTATTTTGAGTTTGGTTATTTATTTAACATGCTTCCTTTTCTCAACATATTTCCTATTTAGTGGTCATTTTTAATTTCCTAGTTTTTCTATGCCTTTTTTAATTAAATTGATGGGCTGTTTTTTGTTTTATTTTATCATTAGAATCTTTATTTGCATATTTTAGTTATATAAATATCAAAAGATTTAGTTATTAGTTCCTTTTTATGCTTACTTAAATTTTGGTGTCAATATTAGATTTATTGTTTTGATTTGTGTATGGACAAGTAAGATACCATGATAGAATTTTGCTATCAATTTTCTGTTTTATTTTATTTTATTTAATTTGATGATATGAATTGATTTTTTATTGTTTAAATGTTAATTTAGAGTAGCTTGTGGGCTATTTTGATTATTTTAAGTTATTTGCATGTTTATTTTCTCTATTTAGTGATAGAAATGATGATAGAACTAATTCAAGTTTAAACTTTTCCTCTTATAACTTTTAGTGCTTTGATTTTGCATTTTTAATATTAATTAAAGGGCTGCTATGTTAAGTCTTTGCCATGAGTAGTATGTTAATTTTGTTAATTTTACTTTATTTAGTAATGGTAATTAAATAGAATCATGTTCAAACAATTTAGTGTTGATAAGTATGTTGTCATGCTAAATTTAATCTTCTTTTTGCCTTTTATTTATTTAATTTTGCATGATGATTTTGCTATGATGAAATATGAGTCATGAAATGATCTTGAATGACCAGATTTGAGATTGATTGTTTATGAGGGTTAGAGAGAAGTGGGTGACTTACGTTGATGGTGAGAGACTCATTTCTCATGATAACTCAATTCAAACTCCACTTTTGTTTTTTAAGATATCTTAATGATTAGAAATGTGGACTTGATTGGATATGTTGAATTAAATGGGTGAGGGATAGACCCAAATTGATGGTGGCAAACCCAAATTGGAAGTTAGTTGTCAAATGAAGGAATAGAAGTGTTTTATTGAGATTGATGACGAGTAGACTCACAAGTGGTGGTGAGGAACTCATTTTGTGGAGTTTGGTGATTCGATTTTGGAAGTGTTGATGGCGGGTAGGCTCACAATTGGTGGTGAGAAACCCATTTCGAAGTTGAATGCTAAATTGAGGTTTTGGAGTATAAAGTTAAATGTGAATGGACTCACAATTGTTGGTGGGGGATTCACATTTAGAAGTTTGATGTGATTATGAAGGTTTAGGAGATGTGAAGTATGGATAGACTCACAATTGATGGCAAAGAATCCATTTGACTATTGGCAGTGTTAATTGATGCATGATGGTTTATTTTGCTCACTTGCTTTATTCTTATGCACAATGGAGAGTGATTGTAATCCCTTCCCCATTGCCCCATCTTTGAATGGCTTTGTACTCTATTCTCCTCCCTCCTTTCTTTGGATGTATATAAACTGTCTCACCTCACATGTAATAAAAAATAAAATTGGTTGTCTACATTAAATGAAATTAGGATTAAGATAGACAATTAGTAGTAATTAAAAACTTCAAACTCGACAAACCCTAATGGAGGTCAGTCTTTGTCCGAGCAGATCACATATCCGTACCTAATTTCCTGAACCATCTCTGAAAGGGTGAAGGTAGTTTATGTCTAGAAGCAAGGAATAGAATTATCATCACTCAAAATTTTTTCGCGGCTATTTCCTAGGTGGCAACTTTGTGATCTCTGAGTTTGCCTTCATGACTTGTCTGTGGTACACTTAAGCTCTGAAAGGACATGAAAAATAGTGTCATGGTCACAATTACTTGAAGCGGAATGGAAGCCCTGCTCACAGTTAGTTGTGCCACTTTTTTATTTTATTTTTCTTTTCTCCAAATTGTAGATTTTTCTTTAAAAAAATCACTAGGATGTATAAATCAACCTAGAGATAAACGAGGAAGATTTGTGAGACAATTAAAACTAGAACTACTACTACATTTTGTAGTAGTAGAAAATTCACCATCCCACTTGTCTTCTAGTTCCAACACAATGAGCCAACACGAAGATAACCCTATTAAAACTCTAAAAGATTACTTGCATCCTACCGCACAGCCACACCATAATATATCATGTTTCCACCTAATACACCACAACTAGATTTTAGATGTGGAATGATACAACTTTTACCCACTTTTCATGGTTTAGATTGTGAAAATCATTATGTGCATGTTAGGGATTTGAGGAAGTAGTTGCCACCTTTCGTAGCCAACTCGATGCCATAGACACTGTTAGGCTTAAATTCTTCCCTTTCTCCTTGAAAAATAAAGCAAAGAGTTTGGTTATATTCTTTGAGGCTGCGATCTATAAGAACTTGGGCAAAATTGACACAAGTATTTTTCAATAAATACTTCCTGCACAATAAAACTAACTACTTAAAAAGACAAATTTCCACCTTCTCTCAAAAAGATAGTGAAATTTCATATCCATGGTGAGGGCACATGTTTAACAACTCTTTAAACCTTTTCCCAGGCTTAATATAAGATGTCTATAATCTTTGGATTATAGAAAACTGAAGATGAGAAAGAGTTTAAAACATAAATAAATCTATAAACTTCGTAGCTCTTGAAGAAGAATCAAAGTAGAGAAATAGATAAACTACACATAGAATATCATCTCTAGCTTTGCTAAGAACTCTAGTCTAGATTACACTTCATTCTCACAAATTCTAAAAAAAAAAAAAAGAGCGAGAGAGGATTGTAGGACACAATGAATAATTATTAGCCTCCCTTAACGTTAAGCCAAAGCTATCATTATATAGGCAAATAAATGGAAACTATTTTAATGTGAATCCAATCCTCTACATTTTCTGTCACTAACCCATCTATCAACTTGCAACACATTTTTTACTCCTAGAATTGTCAAGTTAGGCTTTGTGGTCAACCTACAAGTTGTAGGTTGTTGTCTAAGCTTTCCCTAGCCACCAATTTCATGCTATTTGAATAAATATTTTGTGAGATATGCCATATTTCGACCACTAACCCTTTTTACAAATTGTATCACATTTATGACTATGAAAATAGTCAAAGTAGATTTTGTAATTATTAGGAGAGTTGTAGATAATTAACTCAGCTTCTTCTAACTTCAAGAATCACACTAATTGGATATGTATCTCTGAGATATAGTCCAAATACTAGAGATTGGTCAGGCTAAGCAAAAGTTGCAATCTAACTTTGTTGCATCCCAATTTTGGCATATTAAATGTTAGATTTGGGCTTTTGACTATTCTTCATCTTTGTGTAGAATTGAGTCATTTTTCTCTAGGTTCAAGAATTTCTTCATTTCAATTTCTAGGTTGAGAGTTATGTCCATTTTACTAAACTAGCGTAAAAAATATCCATTAATCATAAATTAAGGACAACACTTTATTTCCCGTTTAAGACTACAAAATGCTAAAGAAATAAAACAAGTATCAAACTGGCATAAGCAAAATAATTATGCTAAAATACCATAAAAATTTTTACAATATTAAAAAAATTAGCATCGATTATTTTATGTTTAAAGCATATTTTCATGCATCTATCATTGACAAACCAAAAAGGTCAACAAATTGTAGACTATAAGTGATTACAAAGAAATGAGGGGACTTCTAAAGTGGAAAAAATCATATTCAAAGCTATACTGGTGGCAAAGGGTTTAACTCAACAAGGGGGAGTTGATTACAACAAAATATTCTCTCTAGCGGTAAAACACAATTCTAAAAAAGTCCTATTGGCTTTTGTGGAAATTTTGGACTTGGAGCTGGAGCAAATGGATGTGAAGACGATGTTTTTGCATGGAGAACTAGAAGTACATATTTACATGGATCAACCCCAAGGTTACAAAGTAGAGGGGAAAGAAGATCGGGTGTGCCTACTTAAGAAGCTTCGTAATGGTCTCAAACAATCACCTCGACAATGGTACGAATAGTTTGATAAATTTATGCTCAGGATTAATTTTGAAAGGAGTAATCATGATCATGACAGTTGTGTCTACTTCAAGAAGCTTACTAATGGAATATATATTTACTTGTTACTATACATAGATGATATGTTGATTGCTAGTAAAGAGATTTAAGAAGTAAACAAGATCAAAGAACAACTTCTAGGCAAATTTAAGATGAAAGATCTTGGAGTAGCTACAAGAATCCTAGGGATGGAGATTCAAGGAATAGGAAGGTTGGTAATTTGTTTCTATTTAGCATACATTAGATACCCAGCTGCACTTGAATAAGGAATCCTTAACATCTCCTTCTCTTTTTCCTCGATTTTTGGTGATTGCTCTCGAGATAATTTAATGTGTTAGGCCAATGGAGTTGTCACAAGCTTAGATGTGTCCATTCGAAACCTTTCTAAGACCCGCTTTACATAACCTTATTGTATATGGCATGCACACAACCTAATTTGAGTCATGTCATGAGTGTGGTTAGTTGATATATGGCTAATTTAGGAAAAGCGCATTGGAAGCAGTCAAATGGTTGCTGAGATACTTGATGGGAACTAGTTTAGTGGGTTTGCTCTACGATCAAGTGAGATCTAAAGAAGAAGTTGTTGGTTTTGTGGATTCAGACTACGCTTGTAACTAGACGCTAAACAATCATTAACATGGTATTTTTTTTTTCAACTTAGAAACAATAAAATGAGTTGGAAGGCAACACTACAACCAATGGTTGCCTTGTCTACAAACGGAGTATATAGCTTGTACTAAAGCTATAAAAAAGGCAATATGGTTGCAAGGGCTAGTTAGTGAGATAGGAGGACCTAATTTGAGTCATGTCATGAGTGTGGTTAGTTGGTATATGGCTAATTCAGGAAAAGCGCATTGGAAGCAATCAAATGGTTGCTGAGATACTTGATGGGAACTAGTTTAGTGGGTTGCTCTACGATCAAGTGAGCTCTGAAGAAGAAGTTGTTGGTTTTGTGGATTCAGACTATACTTGTAACTAGACTCTAAACAATCATTAACATGGTTTTTTTTTTCAACTTAGAAACAATAAAATGAGTTGGAAGGCAACACTACAACCAATGGTTGCCTTGTCTACAAACGGAGTATATAGCTTATACTAAAGCTATAAAAAAGGCAATATGGTTGCAAGGGCTAGTTAGTGAGATATGACACTACAAGAAAAATGATCATATTTGGCGGTTTTTAGTCACCAAATAAATATATATTTGGCGGTCCTGAAAGCGTCACCAATGGCACCGTCAAATATAGTCAATTGACGGTCGGTCAACCTGCCAAATATGCACCTGACTATACTTGGCGGTTTTTTACCACCAAGTATAATAGGTTTACAAATTAAAAAAAATATATACTTGGTGGTTTTTGGCCGCCAAGTATAATAGCTTCAAAAATTAAAAAAAATATATACTTTGCAGTTTTTAGCCGCCAAGTATTTTAAAAAATTAATATATATATATAATAGGTATTTTAAAAAATTTAAGAAATTCATAATCTGTATCATTTGTCACATTAAACAAATTTCTCATAAAACTCCTAAGTTCCCAATGAAAGTAAAATAATATAACAATTTTGGAATGTTAAATAAACTTTTTTGTAATCAAGCAACACAATATTTGCCATTAAAAAGTCATGCTATCAGAAAGTAATTCTTTCTTGTATTTGAAATCTCAACCATCTGCTGCTGGAGAGGTTGTCAGAGCATGCAAACTCAAAGATAAGAAAAAACTGATATACAGCTAATTACTTAATGTTTCCCAGTAATCACCTCCATAATTTGCCTTGAAATGATCAGCAACAAAGACTTACCAAGGTCGACCAAAAGAATGTTGCCATCTCCAATGCATTCAGCAAATAACAAATGCCCATCTGTCTATTATAATCTAATGAAACTGGCAAAATTTCATCTGGTTGCAAAATTAATGATAGCAGTGCATAAAATAACAGTGCATAAAAACTGTCTATTATAATCTAATGATAGCAGTGCATAAAATAATAGAAGCATTTCAAAATTAATATTACTTGCAACTGGCCAAATGATAGCTGAGAAAAATATTTCCACAGAGAAATATACAGATGCATAAAATAAATAAATAAAATGATTTCACTGTTTTAAGTTCAAAATATTTCCTATTTATTCTTCCTTGACAACACAGACGCCATCCTGGTTGGACCAAACAGATATTTAACTGAAAAGATGACAACGATATTAGCATCTTCCACCAAAGCCCACCCCCCAAGAAGCCAAAACAGACAAAACTGCCCAAGTTGGAAAGTTAACTTATGATCCATAGTAGCTGAGATACAAGAGTGGATGGTTGAGGTTGTCCAACAAGGACCAAAGCCAATGAGTTCTCTGCCTTTGGTGAGCCATAGTCATCACCACTCAGTAGGTCCATTTTAGGATTAACTGCTGGTAAAGGAGTTGCGCCATTAGCAGCAGGAGGAGCAGGAAGCAATAACTGATTCAGTGGTTGAGCCTCAACACCACTACTTGAGGTCAATCTGCAGAAAAAAACTCAAACTTTTTACAGCTCAATAACAAGAAGCTATCTGATTAAGATTAAATCTTTCCATCCTATATTAATTGCCTAGATGAACACAGATAATTGATAAATCTTTATTTAACGAACTCTAAATATAAGCCAAAATGAAATCCAAGAACCTTGATTTACGCATGAAATTGGCCCATTCCAAGGGCTTTTAAATATTCCTTAGCACTTTAATAATAACAAAGACTTTACAAAATTTGTTAATTGATATTTACCAAAGATCCCAGGAACATTGGACCAACTTGAGGAGCCTGATATTACAACCATATTCATATCCAAGTCCCAAGCAAGTCAATTGGATTCAGGTATGAAACTTTTTTTTTTTGAAAAAATTACTATTCACATAAAAAGAAAAAAGAAAGTACAAAATACGCGAGGCATACCCCAAGAAGAGTACCTAGGACTCACAAGTCCAAAAGGAAATAACAAAACTCAAAGGCCTCAAACAAACAAACGGAACATAGAGCCGAAGGCCCCAAACATAACAGAAGATGGCACGTAGGCCCAAAACCAACCACAACAAAGCTATCATCACCATAAACAACAAAACAAAAGGGCGCATTTGCCCAATTAAACAAAATAAATTCAAAAAATGAACTAACGATGAAGTCCCCATATGGCACGAAGCTAAGGAGTGATTACGTACTTGGCTTCAATGGTTAGAAGCCGAGAGCGAACCAAAACAAAAATCTCGTTAATCACCTGACGACGAGTTCGATGACGCTGTTGATACACACGATCATTCCTCTCATACCATAGAAAATAAACTGTAGCAGAAAAGACCAAACGTGCAAGGATATGCCCAAAATTCTTCCTGCCCTGAAGATGAAAAGAAACCCAATGAAGTAGAGAGAGCCAACCAAAAGATGACCAAACAATGAGGGTCTTAGTTGAAATCTTCCCCCATACAGAAGACGAGAAAGGACAGCTAAAGAAAAGATGATCGTTGATGCGTTCGAAACTAGCAAGTATACTAGTCGCACAAGTAATAAAGTGATGAGTAAGATATCGTTCCCCCGAGGATTGATTCTAATTGAATTTGTTATTCGAAAGCGAAAACAGAATAAATGGGGGGGGTTTTGTTGAATGATTAACTAAATGAAATAAGAATGCAAATTAAGAATAACAAAACAGAAGTTAATTTGAATGAAAGATCAATGAGAGACACTTGGTTAAGGGTTCTTTCTCTGCCACAAGATATGAATTTGTGAATTAACATAGAATTGTAATCCAATTACAGCATTGAAGTTATCAACCGTAGATAACAACAAGCTCTGTTATCCCAATCTGTCCTTACTTTGTTGTTAAACAAAACAGGCTCTTTATTTAATCTCTATCCATTAAACAACCTAGAACAAGCTCTCTAAATTAATTCAATGGATGCATTACGAAAAGAAAGATAGGTTGATCTAAGCAATAAACACACAAGCTCGGATTATTTAACTTAGGTTATATTCTCCAATTGCAATCTCTGATCACAATTTTGCTACTAATGATTAGAAATTCAGGACAATTACGGATCAAGATTTCTAGTCTAGCAATAGACAATATCCAGATTATATTCAGTTGGCCACCCAAATACAATCCAGCAAGCAATCATAAACATTAAACATGGGAAGATACAAGCAACTTCAATTAGAGAATTGGATAACAATTCCTTGCACAATCAATTCACAAAAACCATATCAAGGGCTTTGAAATCACCCTCAACCAATTCAGATTTAGTTACATATTTTCAGACAGAACACAAATACAATAGAATATGGAGACATTCCAGAAAATGAGAGGAAAAGGGAAAACTTAGCAATTTTGATGAAATCTATTAAGATTTGTAGTTCTTCCTCTTTCCAAGCCTTCAATCTCCTTCAAGAACTCCAAGAGATGAGAGAAATCCAAAGATGCATCCTCCTCCACGTTCTCCCCTCTTCAAGTTATCAAAATAAAACCCTAAAATGTGTTTAAATACTCTGCTACAGTGACTTGCTACAGTGCCCCGTATTATACATGCTACAGTGCTTGTGGAATTATATTTCTATACATCTCACACTGTTTTGATTACAACTTTTGGTACACTGACTGGATTTATAAACCGTAAATTTCTCCAGAAAATAGACTTCGAGAGCTTTCCAACGGTATATAACATGTCATCGGGTTCATTGTATATCAATACAATTAAATCCAAGAAGATCACTGACTAGCAGAGGTGAAAATGAAGGGTTTTACTCTATTTTTGTGCAAGTTGCTCCAAAACTCCTACAAACATCAAAACCCCACAAAAACATAAAAATACCAAGGAATATAGCAAAGAAACATGGACGAATTGATATAAAAGTAATACATAATAGACACCTATCAAATTCCCCCACACTTAGACTTTGCTAGTCCTCGAGCAACTAAAATGATACGAAACAAAACTAAACCGAAACAGAATCAAAGAAAAATTAAAACACACAAATGCTTCAACTTGTAAATAGGCCTCAAAGATTGTACTTAATTATAACCCAAGGAAAACTTCAAAATAATGCACTTGATCAAGAATTTTATCTCAAAGATTAGTTTCGCTTCACTTCAATTCCTCAAGTGTGTGGGTGTAGAGCCATTCTCACCTAATCACTTGTAACCCGGATGAGTTTATGCATAAAAATGAATCATATTTAATAGTGCAGATGTGTGTATAAATGAACTCCATAGGCCTGCTTTTCAAGTCACTCTCCACTAATGTAGACATGCACAACACCAAGGATCAGTAGGACTTTATTAAGCTTGTAACGTTTGGCTTGGGTGAAGGTATGATAAAGGATAATAATTTGGCTCAAATCACCCACAAACACATAATTCATTCAAGACTATGTAGAGCTCAAGCCTATAACAAAACTTCATTTCAATTCACCAGGTTACTCCCCCAAACTTATTTAGAGCACTCAATCTTTTTTCTTTTTTTTTTCAGAAAACAAAAGAAAACTACACCCCCACACTTTGTTGTTTCATTCTTTTTTAAGAACACTTAAGGGTATAGATCTCTTATTCTTCTTCTTTTGTTCTCTTTTTTTTTCGTTTTTTTTTTTTATTACACTTCCCCTCCCCCACACTTAAACAACACATTGTCCTCAATGTGTAAGTACGTGGACGATAAGTACAGATTGGTTTTTTTTCTGTTTTTCTTTTTTTTTTTTAAACACAATAGAACTCACTTGTATTGCTCATGACACATTCCAACCTCCTCTAACTTCCCAAAACTAGAACATAGCTCAAAATTTAATTGTGAACGATCTACATGCTCATAGGTAAGGGATAAACTGTTGGGAATAAATTCATTTGAGGTTAGGAAATCTTTTAGTGAGTTAACAAAGAAAAAGGCTTACAAAGGCTCAAAGGGTTAACTAGGGATCAATTTCAGTCAAGGTTGGCTATTAAGGCTCAAACGGTCCAAAGATGGCCTAAATCATTTCCCCAATGTTGCACAGTCTAGGATTTCGCCTTGAGTGACTATCAAACAAGTTCTAGAATTCATTGAAATCTGAAGCAACATTTAAATTACATAAACTTTCTCTAAGTGAACAAATAACTCAGTGATAATAGCTCAGTGCTCAATGTTGCGCAAGGAATCAAAAGCAAAGCGAAAACCAATAAACATTTCAAGCACACAGATCCATGCATCATTTATCATTTTCCAAGAGTTATTCTTAATTCAATCATTATCTTATCATCGACCTACAAAATGCAAGAAAAGAGGTACGTGGCGTTGTTACACCTGAGTCAAGATTGTATATTTCAACAATCCTTAGGACCAGTAGCCCGCAGACTTAAGGTTTCCAGCCTATATACCTTTATTATGAAAGAACAAAACAAGATACAAGACACTTCAAACAACATGAAATAACCAAACTACGGATTTATTCGAGAGGAATGCGTTTCAAGAGTTAAGAAAACCACCATATTCTGCCATTCTCAGGTTTTTTTCCACAATTGTTTTTTTTTTAATCGAAACTGATAAAGATAAAAACACATAACAACTCTAAATTACGCAAAACTAAACTCACTCATAAAATAACAAGTTCAACAAGTCAGCAAACAAAAACAAGTTAGTTAGAATGGGTCTAAAAAGTTTAGAAGTTAGCCTCCTTATTCAGCCATTATGGATTGAAGAGATCCAGAATGCGTTTCAAGAGACCTTAAACTTTTTAAGCCACCACTCTAAAAACCGAGATTAGAAAATATTACCTGGGATGAAAGAAATAACCTGAAAAATCTCAAAATAAATAACATGAAAAACTTCAAATAAACACAATAAAAAGAAAACAAACAAAAACGAGCAAACCAGCAAATAGAGATTACAGATGGAGTGTTAAATCCAGTTTACGCCTCTTATTGCCTTCTCCAAACCAATCAATCCGAGCTGTTGTTGGATCAGGCGAATAGACGAAATCTTGTAGTTTGTCAATTAACTCCCCTGCCGTTGAAGCTGTAACAAGGATTTGCCTCGCTGATGGTGAGATAAAATTTTTTTCTACGGCTTGATCAAGAAAAGACAAACAACCTCAAAAGTTATTGACATTTAACAAACCAATGGGTTTTTTATGGATGTTTAGCTGTGCCCAAGAGGTGATTTGAAATGTCTCCTCTAATGTGCCATAACCACCGGGTAAAGCTATAAATGCATCGGACTTAACAATCATATGTGCAATACGCTCATGCATGCTAGAGACTTGTAACTCTTCCCCGATTGTGTTGCCTACGATATCTCACACAGCTAATGGTTTAAGGATAATGCCGAGAACTTTACTTCCTCCCAAGGATGCAGCTGTCGACACACACCCCATTAACCCAAGATACCCCCTCCATAATCAAATGAATACCCCTCGCAGCTAATGTCCTACCAAGATCAAGAGCTGCTGTTGTAAACTCTCCATCTTTACCCAATTGCGATCCACACAATACGCATATATTTTGGAATCGCCGAATTGGTGTTTTCTCCATTTCTAAAAGTGCTCTAAACTTGTGCAAGACAATGATGTACGTTAGGTATTATGCTATTCAAGTGCAAGACAGGTTATAAAATGACATTTCAAAATATGCAGCATGGATATATACACACGTAAAACTCTCAAATTTGACACATGGGGACATAATTTCGGTGGGAGTTGCTCGATGCAGATTTATCGCCCCGAGATTTGAAAAAAATAGATATGCTTTCGGTGGGGTTTGACAAAACCTCCACACTTGTCGCCCACGTGTGCATGAAAAAAATGGAGATAAACTTTCGGTGGGGTTTGAAAAAACCGCCACACTTGTCTCCCACGTGAAGCATGAAAAGTAAAGATATACTTTCGGCGGAGGTTGACAAAACCTCCACACTTGTCTTCCACGTGTGCTTATATCATGGGGTAGTCATCTGGTTGGTCAAAAAGAAAACTTGAAATTAAAACAAACAAAATCAACAAACAACAACAACACAAAAACAACATTGATAATCGATCAAACGAAACAAGAAAGAAACAAAATTCGACAACAACTACACACATTCAAATATACAAGTAGTTGTGATTGTGGCTCACATCTTCCTCTGGTTTTACGTCCAGTAACGGCTGAACGCCTTCTATGAGTCGGGGATTTGCTTCCCATCCAGTTTTCTTATAAACTGGCAAACAGGGTCGTTTTTAGTCAGATTCCCTAGACTATAACACTGCAAATCATCACGAAATTGTGTCCATATATTAAGCAATTCACGCTGAACAAGTCCACAAGAATGTGACTCGAGAGTTAACAAAACATTATCCAGCGACTCATTACTCAAACCATTCTTAATAAATGAAAGTTTATCTTCTCTATTCCTGGACACAAACCTAATGAACGACAAGTCTGGTTACAATTCCATCTAGCACATTTATAACATACTTGTAACCTTTTCGCTCTTCGCCTCTTGGCGTAGTAGCTCTTTCCTAGACCAGGCATGTATTTGCGAGATTAATGTCCGGCTCACCGGACAATCTCACCTTGGCTTCGATAAGCCATCGGATATCAGCAGGCACATTTAGGAGCATCAATGCCCAAAGTCTAGTCATCCGTACTTTATAAATTTTAAACACAGCATTTTGAGGAAGTGAAGGGAAATATTTACGAAGGTTCGACAGAAAGATATCGTCATCCATTGAAGAGGAGAAAAGAAGAGATATTACCGATAATGCGATCGGGTTTGTTTTTCTCCAAGATATGCACGTTCAAACCTTTGGCGAATGACTTCAACTTCCGTTTGGATGTTTCCACAAGCTGTTACAACAAAATAATTCGAAGTACGAAATAATCAAATTAAACAAAACAAAGGGAAAGAAAAGAGCAGAAATGAAACTAAAGACACATAAAAGAGATAACAACACGATAGCAAACAAAAGTCAAAAACAAGTAAAAAAAATATAAAAACAAATAAGACAGATGGCAAAGAGAGATAAAACCTGGTCAATTTGATGTCTACGAAAGGAATCTTCTCGAGACACAAAAATTGATCATTATTCCTTATTTTATTTTTCGTTTTTTCTTTTTTTTTTCAAAAAAAATATTGGGTTGCCTCCCAATAAGCGCTTGGTTTAACGTCCTCAGTCCGACGTTGGTTCCATCATGGAAGGGTCCAATCTCCGCTGTACTTCTCTAGTGGGCTTGGATCCTTTTTCCAATAAGAATTGGTGCATGCATATGGCTGGGCCTTGGATGTTAGCAATCGTCCACCCAATAGCTGTTTTGTGGTCTGTAAGTATTTGGACGAGTTTCTCTTTTTGTATTCGTGCAAGGCCCATTTCTATTATAATTGGCAAAGGATCATTCTCACTCAATAATCCATGCCTCAAGTGATCTGGAAGAAGCTTAAGCTCCAAGGCAGGGGCTGTCATCACAGAAGAAAGAATTTTCTTATTAGACAAAGAAAATTGAATGTACAAAACATCATACCTATGTGTGGTTATTGCTATGGTCTCATCTAAACTTGCCACAACTTCCTCCATTTCTTTGGACACTTGTATCAAAATTCTTGACTCATTGGAATTTTCTGTCCCTATATGCTCACTAATAGCTACATCCAATCCATTCTTGCGAGTTAACTCAAAATATTGTTGTGGCAAAGAATCAACAACGTCAACTGCAAAACAGAATGTAAGTCACTAGAGTACTCATTGCCTCAAAAATATTGAAAACATATCACCTTGCCCATCAAACTCTATTGATGAGAGTGCCATCATGAACATCCAGTCCTTGGTTTCTAACAGTTTTCGAAAATGGGTCTCCCTAAAAGAATCGGAGTTGGATTCAGGAGATGTCTCATCCTCTATTTTCAGGACATAGAAGTCTGCTGGAAAAACCAATTGATTCACCTGCACAAGCACATCTTCCACAACTCTTTTGCGATATGCATTAAAATGATCAGCAAACTGAATAGTAATACCAGTTTTCGCAAAAGGTCCAAGATTTAAAGAAGCATAAATAGAATATGGCATGACATTAATAGATGCTCCTAAACCTAACATAGCTCTTTCAAACTTGGTATTACCAATGGTGCATGGAATGGTGAACGTACCTGTATCTTTGCATTTCGGGGGAATTTTTCTTTGCAATACAGCTGAAACATTTTCCCCCACACTTACTTTCTCATTTCCTTTCAACTTTCTCTTGTTGGTGCTAACTCCTTGAGAAATTTTGCATAACGAGGTCTGCTCATAGCATCCAGAAGTGGTATATTTACCTCGATTTTGTGAGAATTTTCCAGGATTTCTTGTTCTTGTTCCTCCTTCTTTGATTTTGCAAATCTGCTAGGAAATGGTGGAGGAGTAACATAAGAAGGAATTTGAGTTTTAAGATCAACCTTAGAAGATGATGTGTTGTTCATGGTGGAAGTGGTGTCATCTCCTTCATCAGTTTGTGATTTCTTTGTCAGGTTTTGGATACTTGCCCCAGTTTCCATTTTCTCTCCATTTCGAATTTGCTCTCCACTTGCGCAAAGTTATCACACAAGCATTCTCTCTTGGATTGATCACCGTTTGAGGAGATAATTTTTCTGAGCCTTGGCCCTCGAATTTGCTATGCTAGTAGCCAATTGTCCCATTTGATTTGTCAGGTTTTGGATACTTGCCCCAGTTTCCTGCTGGAATTACATTGTGTTAGTGGCAAGTGCATTTACAATATCTTCGAGAGACATACCTGAGTTTTGCGAAGCTGGTTGCGGTGCTGGATATGGCATTGGTTGTGGTTGCATTTGAAATGGTTGCTGCACTATAGGTTGATTGAAACTTTGTGGCCGATTTGGTATCACATTTGGAGTGATTGGTTGATGATTCCAGTAACTGAAATTATGTTGATCTTCCCATCCAGCATTGTAAGTGCTAGAGAAAGGATCATACCATTGGCTCGTTGGTCCTGGAAATCCACCCATGGCATTGGCTTGTTCCATATATTCTTCTTGTAAAGTTGGATAAATGTCGATTGGATGCTCCATGGTAGAATATACCTCACATGCATAAGATTTCTGCATATGTCCTACAGCCATGTTTC
>SNVD02008453.1:0-10606 GCA_013180625.2 Boswellia sacra
CCAATGGCGAGGCCGAGAAGATGCGCACCCAAGGCCTCTTGGGGTCCTTGAAGAAGGCGGGCGCGCCAAAGTAGTGGTCGAGCACCAGTATGTCGGGCTTGATGATGTCGAGCTTCTTCTCAATGCTGTCGTTGTACTTTTTGATGTCCTTGATCATCTCGCCGAAGCCCAGGACCATCTCTTTCTCCAGATTTGCCAACACATCGCCCGACTTCCAAGTGTCACGACACGCAATGATCACCTCGTTCCATTTGTCCTGCGCAGAGGCTCCAGCCTCGAACGTGACGCACTCAAACACTTCGTGGCCGGCCTCTCTGAGTTTGGTCGAGATGGGCTCCATGAACAAGAACACCGTTCGATGGCCTTGAGCCTTGAGGTGGTTGGCGATGCTTATCAGCGAGTTTATGTGGCCTAATGAGTCGAGCGGGGCGAAGAGGATGGTCTTCTTTCGCTTGCCGCGCGCCTTCTTGATGAGCTTCTGCAGTAGCTCCATAGCGTTGGGCATATTGATGGCCTCTTGTCGACGTTTAAGTGTCTGTGTGTGTATATAAAAAAGAGGTTTGTCTATAAAGTGGCGGGCGCCTACACTAATGACTTGGGCAGTCTGGAATGTGAGTGGGCAACAAGTTGTGGGTTACAAGGGGGCGGAGATGGGATTCTTTGAGGAGCCAGTAGACGCCTTACTGGAGTGAGAGAAGTCTTTCTTAGGCTGGTGCTGAACTTGTCACCAAAACAGTATACCGGCGACTAGGTGACAGCCAACAGGCGACAACTGAGGCGCTCATTGATTTGCACGATTATCGATGCAAAAGAGACTTCACTTGGAATGAGCAGGCACACATGGGAGCGCGCATGTGTTCAAGCTTCTGAAGGTCTACACGTTAGTGACTATGGAAGATCAGTGCCCGCGAGCTCGCAGCTGTCACAAAAGTCAAGCTGTGCGATACGGGCGCGCAAGTCGTTTCGTTAGCGCGCTCTTGGGTGATAAGAGGTGTTATCGAGGATCACCAGTTAAGATCGACGTCTAATCGCATTGAACGTGTTACATGTCCGCGGACAAGACTCGGTGTCTGTCTCCCTTCTTCTTTGCATTAGCGATGTTATCGGACTTATTCCCTCGCTCGCTCAACGACTGCCTCAGTCGACTTCGACCTGGACGCTCACTGTGCATCACAAGCCCTGTTGGCGCCAGCCTCACCCTATGCGCTCATGCGCTCAATGGAGTTGAGTTGCGTAGGAAATCCCGGCTGACTATTGATAGGCGTCAATCTTCGGCGTCCATCAATAAATGAATGTCTTGTCGCTCGATGAGCGCCATTAATTGATGGCTTGATACTTTCTGGATGTTACCATGAGCCTGTGCGGCACTTTTTCTCTCCCTCTTTCTTGTTTGCTCAAGATTCCGCCCCGAAGATACACACAACCAGCAGTCCTGCAGTCGAGAAGTGTTCGCTCGCTTGTTCACTTCGTGTGACTTGCTTAGGTTACGTTTTCCCGCCACCACTCACTTGATCGATCCAATATCATCACTTGCGGACGAGACCGGGTCGTTTATATGTTTTCAGTCGAATCAACGGAGCACTGGCTCTTCGCCGCTCGCCATGACTCACTCCACAAGATGCATTCTCTGGCCCAGCAATGCGTCACACAACCACCCCACAGCCTCTAATGTATTGTCCCCTCTTATCAGCGCCTAAGAGACTCTCTGTGAACGCCTCGAGACGAGAGTCTCGGCCGTCAACTGGCACTTTGTGCTTTGCCGCCCGCGGTGAGTAGGCTTTTATCTGGCTCTCGGTGCGTCAGAGTATTGAGACCTGCCCTGAGTAGTCTAGTGCGCCGACAGTCCACAGGAATGCAGCGAACCTCCGTGCCTAGGTGAGCCTCAGCCATGCGGCTCGAAACGCGTGTAATCTCGGCGGCCACGAACTCATTATTTACTTGAAGGTCAGCCTACGAGCCACTCAGGGCCTTATCGCACGAAGAGTCGGGCACGAGTAATGAATGGGCTTAGTTCGCATCGATGAGCTCGCACGAGGCGCGCATAGCGTTGCTCGGGTCCCCATCGACACAGGAATACGCTTTATTGGCCAGCGTTGTGTGGCCCTACCAATTGAGTGCTGGCTCTTTATGATGTGAGCGAGTGACCGAGACCGGCGCCTCTTTTATTGTCTGCTCTGAGCTCATGTTAGCGCTATCCATCACATGAGATTTACTCATTCTACGCCCGATCAGTGAATACCAGTATGCCGGCATACAGTCGACTCTGTGAGAAATAATTTATCTCAATCATGGCGCAAGGTTTAGCAAGCCTGTGAATAGTTATGATAGGCCCTTATTCAGATGGGACTGCTCTACGGACTCAGTACAGGTGAGATAATTAGCGTTGTCAAGGCCTTGTTACGACGCCGGCTCGGTCTTACTAATGGCCGCCGTGATGTTGACGTGAAAACTTGGTTTACTGTCTAGCAGGTGCACGGACACCGCCTGGACTCCAGCTGCCCAGTAACAATGTTACGAGCACTGTGTGATAATCCGGTGGCCGAGTAAGTCGGTTTTGGCCGAACGGTGGACAACGAGTTTGCTGCAGGTCAACATTCGACCGCTCGATCGATGACTCGCTCACGCGGTGCCGCCAGTCGTCCGGCTGACAACTAGCCACAACCGGCTGTCAACGAGTAAGTAGCCACAGGCACGACAACACGCCGAACGCATGCGAACACCCTGGTGCCGAGAAGGCGCACTCATTGAAGGCGCCTTGGAGTTGATCGACAGCTACTGGGCGGGCGATGGTGTGGCCCTGATGCCTCAATGGTTTCGATACTGCGCAACCTTCGATCAAATTGGATGCTCGTGTCGGCAGCTGCACGAATAGGTGCGCACCAAAAATAATGCTCAAAGGCCAGGAGCGCCACGAAACCGCTCCTCGAAATGGATTTAAGGTGGTGGTTGCGTTATGTAAGCGCCAGCCAATGGTAGCGGCGGCGGCGGCGCCCTCGATGACGGCGGAGGCACTGGAGAAAGGAATTGCCACCACGTGCATTGCGAATGTATCAAGGTGAGAACAGCCATGTGAGTGATCTACAATAGAGAGGCTAGAGCGCAGCAGGTGGACCGCCGCCTGAATTGTCTTACCCCTAATAATAGGCTGAGCGAAAGCAAGTCTACGCGGAACGTAATGATTGACAGGCGCGCGCCCGAATACATCGACTCGCGCGCGAGGTAGCCTTTCTTAAATGCGCTTCGAGTCAGTTGTTCCCTCGCAGGTGAGCGCCCAAAGGCTGACGGTCGTCGAGCGAGAGGGATTGTGTTGAGCAATTTTTGCGCAACTATTTCAGTGAGCTAGAATGCGAAAGAGTGAGAGAGCGCGCTTGAGGTTCTTTCTGACGAGAACCTTGTGCAGGTTGGCGAGCTCGCGCCCTTCGCCCCTTGACTCTGTGTGTGCTGTATCGTTTTTGTTTCCAATAAGGCGACTCGCTCGAACATTGAATGGCAGAGGCTCAATTGTTTGGCTCTCGTGCTCTCGGCCGAGCTCACTCGCTCTAGCTCAGCGCTCGCCCAGCGACGAATGGCGAACAATCTGGCCGATACGGCCGTTCATTCTCACACGGCCACGTGGTTGTTGTGCCGAACACTACGCCGCCACCTGAGCCGAGAAGGCGTTGCTCACTTTCGTTTGGCTCAACGTCGTCGTCGTCGTCGTCGCGGTCTAACTCGCCCGGTATCCTAATGAGGGACACGTAGAGGGTCAGTTGCGCACAAGGCGACACGCAGTCTGCTGTTGGCAGCAAGCGAAGTCGATTGAGAGTTAGGCCAACCCAGTGAGAGGCTGAACTGTGAGCGCCACTGCTAATAAACAGCCAATCCGGAAATCCTTGCCCGTCGTTGTCGCTGCTGCCGACGCCGCCGCCACCACCGAGAGCGTGGACATAAAGTGGCAACACAATCTATTTACATGTACCTATTTGTCTCGCCTGGCCGACCGGTGCCGACGAGGGCGTGGCCGGGTGCCAATGTTTTGCCCGGCCGAGCTCGCGCGCGCCTTGGTTTGCTCACATAATTCTGGACATCACCTGCCCAATCAGGTATATAAAGATTGCGGTTTTGCCCAGGATCATTCTCACTCTCAGATCAGAACCTAGCGAGTTCAAAGCGAAGAAGTCGGTGGAAATCAAACCAAGAAGTCCGGTAAAATAAGTGAGCACGACTACAAATACCAAGAACGCAATGGCCAACCAGATGAAGCTCTTTGTTGCGCTGGCGCTCGTCGCCGTGATCCTCTGTGTCAGCGTCCAAGCGCAAGACTACGACGACGAGGGTGGAAATCAGCAGGGCAACGACGGCTACGGCGGCTTCGGCGGCAGTAGCGACGACGACTATGCGGCGCCCAGAGACCGCGGCGTTGTGGGCGCCGAGGGCAGCGACATAAACCCGGGCTACCACCAGCAGGGCGAGGACTCCGGAAACGACAACTATGACAACGAGGACGTGGCTGCGGCCGCCTCGCACGCCCGACCCACTATCGCCCGCCCACAGCTCGTGAAGCTCATCAAGCAGATGCGCAGATGAGCGCTCCATGGACTGCCAACCCTGACTGGACTCCATCTCAATCGGCACTCCAAAGATGCGGCGAGTCCAACTACGGTGACACATTGCAAGTGACGAGACGTGAGCAATCCATCCTCGCGCTCTAGCTCGCTCACTGCCGAGCCCATCGAGACGATGAGATTGACCAAACTGAAGGTCGCTTCAGGACCCTAACTTTATTATCGAGTTAGACATTGGCATCGCACCTGCACCGACACACAAAGGAACCAACGACAACGACACTCATCACTGCCACACCCACGCCCCCATCCGTTCCCCTGAAAGAATCGAGCGAGCACAATAAACGGGGCAGCATATTTAAGAATAGCTGCTTGTGGTCGATTTGAACAAGTGAGACGATCAGATCGATCACTCCGATCTTGATGAGTGCCTTTTAATCATTCAGTTTGAGACTGGTAGAGAACGCAGCCCGACACATCTGGCGAACAGGCAGCTCATCTTGTTTGCCCTCCTTGGTTCAGGCTGTTGTCGATTTGAAGACTGCTAAAGAACTTGGCGGCGCTTGTTTGGGTTGATCGTTGCGCTCAGAACTTGCTATAATCGATGTCGCCCACTTGACTACAGTTCACCAGCTGGTTGAACATCGATGGCTGCAGGAAGGCGTATTGGGGCGCCTCGTGCAGATTGGCTGTGTGGCAGAGCAGACGGGCCAGAGTGGAGCGTCTGATTTCGTCGAGTTGGGCGGGCGTGAAAGAGCCCACCTGGTTGGCGTGCTCAAAGTAGAAGCGGTCTCCGAACTTGAGATGATTGTACTGGATGCCGTTGATGCAGGCGAAAGTGGGACCGATGTCGGCGCCAGGGAAGTGGCGCTCGGCCAGGCCGCCCGTGAACAAGTCAATGTTCTCCACCACCTTGTAGAGCTTGCGCAACTGGTTCAAACTCAATGGCGGAATGAAGAGCTGCAGCTCCCTCCAGCCGCGCACTTTGTAGTTGAAACAGTACTCGAGATAGTGTACATAACCCGGCAGTCCGTGATCGCGGCCACGCCACACATTTGTGGCCGCCAAGTCACCGCCCGAACGATCCTTATGGGACTGGTACAGATGGTTCCTGACGTCGGTTGTCACCCAGGGATCCACACTGAGGGACGGCCTGGCGAGCAAGCCGTTCACGATCTGGCTGGTGAGTCCGTCGGCCAATAGTGAGGGCCTCATGAACCACTCCTTGAGTCTGAATGTCGGCAATTTCGGGTCCGGTTGACCGTGGCCGATACGCGCGTAGAGGCCGAACACCGAGGAGACCTGCGAGTGGCCAAAGCGACAAGAGGCAGTGGTGTACTCGTTCCAGGTGGAGGGGTCGGTCTTGGGGTTGTAGTTGGTGAAGCCGGAGCTTTGGGGAATCAGCTGGAAGTAGGCGCTCAGGATGGGTCCGAACACAATGGGCAGGTACTCGTTGAACGTGATCATCTGGTACTCGGCAATGTTCAAGCGACGCGCCTCCTGGTAGAGAGTCTCGTCGTTCCACTCCGGGTGGCGTTGCGCCAGCGCGTGGGCGTGCCTGTTGTGGTTGCGCATCATCAAAACGTGCAAGGCAGTGAGGGCGGGGTGCTGGTTGACTCGCGAGTCGCCAGCCATGTAACAGGTGCCAGTACACTGGTCCTGCATGTGGGCAACCGGCAACAGTTGTTCGCCGTTCTTGCCGGAGCTCGCGCGCAGCTGGCCCTTGAAGAAGGAGCGCAACTGGTTGGCCTGCTCCAAATTGTTGCCGTAGACATGCGAGGCGTCCATGAAGGCGGTGTTCTTGTTGGTCTGTTGGCGGGGGCCCAGCTGGCAGGTGGGACACACGCCCGAGCGGATGAAGTTGAGACATGTGATGTTGAGGCCGCCGTAGAATTTGTCGCCCGGCGGCACGAGGATGGGCCAGCAACCGCGCGTCTGGGGCTGCTTGCAGCAGTCGACAAGGCCGTCGTACGAGGACAGGGCTGTGTTGGTGATGTCGTGATTGATGAACTGGCCCCACTGCATCTTCATCAGATTATATGGCCCGTCCAGAGGAATGTCCGAGTGAATCACATTGGCGATGAGACGCGGATTCGGCAACGGGTAGCGCGGGTTGTGCGACTCGCGAGGCAACGCAATACCGTCCGCATAGTCGGGCGACATCAGACGGATGTGGCAGGTGTTGGATCTGCCCCAGTAAGGGTGATAAGGGTTGTTGCAGAACCCATCGTAGGTCCTGTACCTGGACTGGTGGCAAGTCTTGAACTGGCCGGTCGACCAGGCACTCGTGTGGTACTGCGAGCAGGTGTGCGTGGGCGGGAAGGCACTGGCGCTGATCATGCGCGTCACTTGTGGCAGGTAGCGCTGTCGGTCCCACTTCGTCATGCACAAGCGGTCCGCCAAGTACTGGCTCACAAGCTCCACCACGAGACCCTCCTCATCCATGCGGGCGTTCTTCTGGCTCAGGAAGCTGAAGATCTGGTGTCTGGCGGCGAACGAGGGAGGCCCGGAGGCGTTCATAAACTCGAGGCCGGTGCGCAGCGAGCCCACCTGATTGAGCGCATATGCGAACGCCACCTCGATGTCCTTCTGCGAGGGCCCATGAGCGTACATCTGCTTCGGGCAGGCGTTGCGGTAGATATTGAAGCGATAATAGTGCAGACTCCAGTGGTTGGCACGGTAGCCGAAGGGCGTGGTGAAGGGCGCCAACTCAGAGAGCGAGTACTTCTGGGCCAGGTGGGTCGGCGAGTTGATAGGCTGCGGTTTGTAGTGCTGGAGCGGTGGCTGAGTCAACTGCTGGGGCTGCCTGAAGGCGACCTGGGGGTGCTGTAGTGCGACTTGTGGCTGCTGGTAGACTACTTGCGGTTTGCTTATGGTGTTGTTGTAGCTGACTGCCAGAGGTTGGTAGCCAGCGGGAGACTGCGAGTAGTTGGCAACCGGCTGATAGTGTCGTATCGGGCTCGTGTAGTTGACGCCCTGCACCACAGGCGACTGGTGAACGCTGATCGGCGTAGAGTAGCCTTTTGGAGCAAAACTTATCGGCTGAGACAGCTGATGGGCCGGCTTGACGTAGTTGCTAGCGATGGGCGCCGACTGGTAGGTATAGTTATTTACAATCGGCGGGTAGACAACTTGCGGCTGGATGCTCTCTGGAGGACTCGAGAAGATCACTGGCTGCTCCACAACACTGGACGTGTAGCTGACCTGAGGTTGCAGTAGCTGGGTGACAAGAGTATCGCTGTAAATCGGTGCACTGTAGCTGGGACTCACCGGGACCGGCTGGTAGGCTGGCGCTGTTGGACCCACATATTGTGGTTGCTCCGCATACGAGTTGGCAGGGCCAAAAGCAACTTGAGACGGCGGTGGTGGTGGCGGCGGTGGCAAAGGCACCTGATGCTGGAATAGTGACGCACCACCACTCTCTTGCTTCTCTGGCAAATTCCCTATTTCGCTTTCATCCAAAGACTCGTAGTCGAAGTTATCACCTCCTTCATCGTAAAAGTCTTCATTTTGTTCCTGATGTGGTATTTGCAATTAGTCATTAGCACGCTCAACTAATCCTAACCCCACATTGGTTCACTCGAATACTTACCGCTATGGCCTCACTCTTCTCTTCGCTTGTGCTGTGCACTAAAGTTACCACCAGAGCGGCGACACACAGCAACACGAACAGCCATAATAACCTGAAAGTGGATGTATAAACCGATCAAGACACGTCAGTCGTTTGCCTGCTCATGTAACATTCACTTCCGCTTCAGTGCCTCAGCTTACGCAGGGTCACACTTACCTGTTCACTGAAGCCATCTTGGAAAAGCCACTGGACACCCAATCAGCTTCGGGCTTTGTCTAGAGTTCAACGATCAAGACAATCGAGTTGTGTATCCCAACGGTCGACAATCTCGATCAAGGCCGATAGCACGTAGGCCGCGTCGATGTGACAGAAAAGAAGGAGAAAGAGAGAAGGGGGAGTCTCGAGACCTCGCGACTTGTTAAGATATCGCTGTCGCAACATCGAGATATCCTTCCAGACCGGAAAAAAGGAGATCAGTTCAATTTCACATAGTGCGACTATGCAGAGTGAACTTTTGTGGTTAGAGTCTGTGAATCTCATCTATCTGTTTAGTTTTAGGAGCAGTGGATGTGTCGGGCAATACTTAAGATGCATGAGTGCATAAAGCTATTTCAGATAGTAAAATCAAACACGTCAGCAAGCAGTATCTTCGATCACACGAGTCGATGCGAGCTCTACTGCATAGATTGAAGTGTAGCAGAGTGAAAATACGCCTCGTCAGCAACCCTAAGGAATGTTAGAGACTATGTTGGGGCGGCCGCACAGGGGTCGCGATATCGATATAGTCAATAGTGAAGCACTTTAAGACTCTGAATCTCTATTCAGGTGCTTGAAACTATGAATCATTCCACAACGGATGTCATGAAGGTCTATGGCGGTACGGCTTGGCGCCTAACTGCTCGACGAGCGATGCTGGGCTTGCGCGCGCAATTGTTTGCACGAATGTCTGCAGTAAATAGATGCACGTTTTCAAATTCACGTAAAGGACTGTCTCTAACGTTATAAGATTGTTCTAGTATTATATAAAACTTGGCGCGATGTCTGAACCCGTAGGTATCATTCATCCCCCGCCGGATCTCAGGGGTATAGTTGACAGCACGGCCAAGTATGTGGCTAAAAATGGAGGTGCATTCGAGGAACGCATTATGCGTGAGCACAAGGGTAAACCGAAGTTCAGTTTCCTCTTCTCAGAAGATCCCTTCAATGCGTACTATCGACACAAAGTCAAAGAGATACGAACTGCCCTGTTGAACGAAAGTGAGACTCAACTGAAACAGCAGCAACAGCAAGATAAATTAGAGCCTGGATCTCAACATTTACAGCACGACTCAAACAGAACCAATGGACATAAAACTGATGCTCAAGACTCCCCAAGTTGGCAACAATCAGTCCAAGCCACCCTTCAGGACAGTCCGGACACTCCTCTGAATCCAAAACACAGCGAACAGCTTCGAGTTCAGACAGAAGCTGCTCAAGATGCGACCGACCACGGGAAGCCTAGAGTCCAG
This sequence comes from Boswellia sacra, assembly GCA_013180625.2. Classification (NCBI taxonomy): domain Eukaryota; kingdom Viridiplantae; phylum Streptophyta; class Magnoliopsida; order Sapindales; family Burseraceae; genus Boswellia; species Boswellia sacra. The sequence goes on from SNVD02008453.1 coordinate 9,624, forward strand.
CCGAAGCTGGATGAATATATTCAAGAGAAAACAGTAAAACTAGAGGAACCTCAAAATTTGAATTACCTGGCATGTCCCGCGTCGTCTATCACCCATCTCGAAAGAGATATCATAAGATTAACATCTCAATTTATCGCCATGTACGGTAGACCCTTACTGCTCGAGTTGGTCAGTCGGGAACAAGGGAGCACTCATTTCGATTTCTTGAAGCCACAACATGGACAATTCCCATATATGACGAGTTTGATTATGCAATATGCCCTCATACAGAACGCTCCACTCGATATTATAGAACAGATTGAAAAGGATGCTACAAGTCAAAAACATGTGTTAGATAGAATCAAAATGCGAGCAGCATGGACTAGAATGTTGGAGCAGGAAAGAAAATCACGAGAAGAGGCCGAAGAGAATGAAAAAATATTATATTCCCAAATCGACTGGCACGATTTTGTGATTGTAGAGACGATAGACTTCGAACCAGGAGAGAAAGGTGCTTATCCACCAACCACACCTGATCAAGTAGGAACAAGACTGCTTATGCAACAACGCACTGAGGACCACACAGTCGCCGAGGAGATGGATATAGACATGGATGTTGAATCTGATAATGAAGACTATCCCCCCGAGCAAACAGAGGTGGTAGAATTCGCTGCACCAGATCCACCAAATATGGGTAATGTTGTGATACGCAAAGATTATGATCCCAAAGCGCCTACGAAAGCGGCACCGCCCCCAGAGGCTTACTTTGTCTCGCCCATCACAAATGAGCGGATTCCAGTCGACCAGATCCATGATCACGTCCGCTATAATCTGTCGGACCCAAAGCATCTGGAGAAAAGACAACAGATGCTCCAGGAAAAAGCTAACGAGGAAGCGGTGTTCGCTTCTGGGTCTCAGATTCAAAGCAGTCTCAAAAACCTTGCAGAGCGACGGACCGATATCTTCGGAATGAATGAAGAGACAGACATCGGTCTTCGTATAGG
>SNVD02008455.1:0-10710 GCA_013180625.2 Boswellia sacra
TAATGTTGGAATAGGTGGTAAATTAATAGAGGCAATTTTTTTATGAATTTGTTTTATGCACACTAGCCAAGTAGATGGAAGCCCATTGAGAAGAAGTTGGATGTCAAATTCTACAATGCATGTTATTAAAGCAACACAAAATATAAAGGCCGAGAAGGATAAAATGGAGGAGTCCATATGGGGAGGGTCATGTAGCCAATGGGAGAACAGTGAGACTAACAAGGGCAGCCACTTTAGTAACCAATGCTATAAAACGATAGAGGAGTATGTACATAGCAAGGTAAAAATGGAAGTAGGAGAGCATGAAAATGATTGCACAATTGAGATTAATTATGAAAGCGAAAGACTTGAAAACAGTGAGAAAGGAGGTTCAAAGTTACTCGAAGATGGGACATTGCAAGTAACTAAGTTCAGTACCTTGGAGGTAGCAGAGGACTTCTATATGAATCATGCGACAAAGAAGAGGTTCAGTGTTACGAAGGACGTGCTCTGTAAAGATAGTACTGGTATTTGTATTGGACGATGGTAGGTGTGTGCTAAAGAGGGATTCAAGCGGAAGAAATGGGTACATAAGGCAGGGCAAGTGTGCCACTACAAGGGATTGATGTGGGTGGGCTCCAAGGCAGCATTTCATGTGAAGTTGAGCAAGAAAAGCGGGGAATAGGAAGTGAAAGAGTTTAATAACATTCATGCTCACTATTTGGCATCTACAACGTAGGTGTATTTCTTTCCTTCAAATCGAAACATGGAGTTAAAAGATGTTGAAATTGTTAAGATATTGAGGTAGGTTAGGGCTAACACTGCAAAAGCAATGGAGTACATGGTTTCTATATCTAACGGATATGGGAATGTGGGTTTACGAAAAAAGATCTCCAAAATAAGATGGATGCATATCTTCGTTCGTCAAATGATGTCAGTGATACAAAAAGGCTACTGGACTACATTAAGGCCACAAAAGATGTTGACCCGGGAGTGTATTTTGATTACAAGTTTGATATAGAGAATAGGATGATGGATTGGTTTTGGAGTGACAGTGGAGCGCGCGCAAATTATCAAGTGTTTGGTGATGCGTTGGGTTTTGATGCAACATATAAAACCAATAAGTACAGGAGACCATTGTTGCTATTCATTGGAATTAACCACCATAGAAAAACTACATTGTTTGGAGTGGGAATGCTTTCGGACGAGACAGTGGAGACGTATACCTGGCTTCTTACCACGTTTATTAAGGCAATGGATAACAGGTATCCACAATCTATTATTACGGATGGCGATAGATCAATGACGAATGCTATTTGTATAGTATTGCCTAATACAGTACATTGGCTTTGTTGTTGGCATCTATATAACAATGCAAAGTACAACATAAGGGATTTAGGTTTTGATGGAAAGCTGGCAAAAGTAATGGGTGAAACCATGACTGTTAACGAATTCAAAAATAGGTAGAGCGGAATAATAGAAGACCATGGACTAGGGAACAATGAGTGGGTGAAGAAGTTGCATGATGATGGGAGATTATGGGCTGAAGCATACTTGAGAGGCAACTTTTTTGGGGGGATGCACAGTATGCAAAGGTGTGAGATGACTAATGCTTTCATAAAGTGCTACGTCAATATCAAGCTATCAATATTAAAGGTGTGTTGCTAGTTGGAGAGGGCATGAAGGACGAGGAACAATGAGGCAAAGGATGATTTTCATAGTCAATATAGTGAACCGATCTTGGAGACACATCTAGGAAGGTATGAAGACCAAGCACCAAAAGTATTCACGAAGGTTTTGTTCTGCTTGGTTAGGAAACAGATCACTCGAGAGGCACTACTCATTGTTAGTGATAGAATGTCCAATCTTGGGGGGGTGGTTTATGAGATAACTCAATTTGAAGACCGAAAAAAGAAGTGAACGATGGTATACTAGCAAATAAATAGTCAAATGGATTGCTCGTGCAAATTGCTCGAGAGCACCGATATTCCGTGTAGCCATATACTTTGTTTAATGAAGGTTGAACATGTGGAAGAGATTCTACATTGCATGATATTGGCTCGATGGACAAAGACGACAAAGTTGAGAAGCATTTGGCCTATTAGAGCAGCCATGGGAGCAAAGCAAAATGGCCAGGGTAGGAGCAATGGTAGCTGCAAGTAAGAAAATGTGGGATTTTGCATTTGAGATCGATGATGGATATAACGAAGCAATGGAGTGTATATTTGGAATGATAATGCAGGCACAACATCTGATTGGCGGGCTACCAAAATATAATTCCCAAGTAGAAGGTGTTGTATGCATCAAAGAAATAGTGAAGGACCCTCCCCTTGTAAAAGGAAGAAGGTAAAGGTAGTCAGCATCGCAAGTATGAACATTGTAGGAAGCCTGGCCATACAAAGACAACGTGTAGACAAAGAGAAGTATTCGACAGAAAGGGAACAAATAGAAGGAGCAGGAGAAATGAGGAACTTATTACAGAAATAGACATTAGAGGTCAAAGCATTGAATTTGAGCTTAGAAGACCCATGATGTAGGAACAAAGTTGGTTGCAGAACATGCCTTTGTAGCCTATTTTCAATTGAAGGATCGACTCCCCATATGTATTTGTTGATGGCAAAATTGCCTTGTATGTACGTATGTATATATGCAATGTTGTTGAAGCCTTATTATCCTTTTGTTTCAAGGATTAGGAAGCTATGAAGACCTTAAGTGTTTATATCCAGATTTAGTCCACGCATGTTGAAGTTGATATAAGCATGCATTAGTATTTCTTTTGGGGAAAAAAACTAGTGTAAATCAATTGAAATAGATGTTAACTAACCAAAGTAATCAAATTTCTCATTCCAAATCTCTAAGTTATCGGTCCCCTCGGTTCCCAATTCCCTACCCCTCCCCTTCCCCACACCCCCACCCCCAACCCCCCACCCCCCACCCCCACCCCTCCCACCCACAAAACCATAGCCTAGTGCAGCTATTATGATGTGCAACTGCAATGAAGAAGAGTGCAAATCTTGTTTCATTATCAATCCTAAGGATTTTTATTTTACATGTTCTGAGTTTGTACAATATTCTGGATAGTATTCTCTGAACATTTGTAACGCCTTCTTCATTAATGTGTTCTATTATTTGGTCATGCAGGTAATAGTTAACGTACAGGCTGTGTTGTAGCGCATTTTATGATACCGTTTTGGTACTGAGATCTGCCATCTCTTTCATTAGTCATATGTCTCACATAGAAAAGGAGTAATAGATGGTGAATTCTGCTGTCTGAAACAATGCTTGGTTATCCATGTAATAAAAATATTGTATTGCAGCGAAAATATTTAATCGTAATAGCAATTCATTTTTTTTATAGTGTCATGTTAAGTTCCATATGGAGGATTTGATGATTAATTTTTGGCTAAATCTTAGTAACTGCCAAACTAATTAAGCAACATTATAATAGAGATGGCCTCTTTTTGCTGAGGAAAAGGATGAACGTTGACATTTCTAAATTCTGATTGCTATGTTCAATATCTAAAGTTGGATTGATTGCCCATTTACCATATTTTATTAATGTTGCAGTACAACAACAAATTTTTTTAGATTTTTCATTTTAGTGCTACTAAAAGTACACTTTTGTCAACAATATGAGTTATGTATGTGTTGTTTTTATTTATATTTTTTGTCTTGAAGCAATTGTCCTAAGAGAATTCTTAATGTATGAAATTGAGGTCATAGTTGAATTTTTTTTGGAGAAGAGTCTGGACCTTGAGTTAATATGCAGGGAAAATGAAGTGTTGCTTTACTGTTTCTTAATGGCCTTGCCTCTCATGCCTGTGTTATTTCATTGAGCTATGAAATTTGTAAATCTATTATGTGCATGCTTGAGCATGATGCACTACTGTGCTTTGGCTTTGCGGCATAAATTAACTCTTCTAAGTTGCTTCACTTGTTTTGCTTTTATTAGTACATGCATAAGTAATTAAGTGATTATTTCACTTAATTATTGGAAATAGAACTGGCAACAATTGTAAACATTGTAAGACCACGCATTGAAATAAACATGCCAAATAATTATTGCCCCCTGAAGTCATGGTTGATGAACATAAGGAAGAAATTTAGGTTGTTCTAAGCTAGATCATGACGTTTTGTTATCAATGAATTTGTTTCATTTAAAGGAAGTGTATTGCTTACCATTTAGAGAAGTTATTCTTAGTTTCTCACGTTGCTTCAACTCCACTGTGTTAAAAAGCAGTTAATCAATTTTTTCAAAGCTGAATTTAACAAATCCAATATTGGACATCGAAGTTGATTTGAAGATGTAGATAATGTCAATTCATCGCATTAAGTTTCAATAGTTGCTACCTCATTCAATTTTAAAATTGAAGCCGACACTGTCACTAAGTTCAGGACAAATGATACACCTAACGTTGACTAAACATAAAGCTCTAGCACATCATGCAGAAGAGCATTGTTTTCAGGTTCAATGACCCTAATGTTGCGTTGTATTTTGCATCAATTGAACTATTTACTCGATCAACCGAGTAAAGCGCCTATGAGGATCAAAACTTGATCGAGATGCATTAATTTTGAGCCTGCCATCTCAAAAAAAATATCTATCTTGTAGGCACATCATGCTCCAAATATAATACATAATTTAGTCTTTCATGCCAAGATTAAAATATACATGTTTTTAGAGATGGATTTCTTCTTATATTACTATAGAAACCAAGCACATGAACTTCATACATGTAAAATGTTAACCCTTGATTAGTTGGTTTGAATTTTCATTGTACAAACTATACATTGAAGCTACAAACCATTAATAAAGAACTTCTCTCCATGTTGCATCAACAATTACTAGTCTTTTATAAAAACTATTAGCAGTTTGCCTCCATATATGTCCAAAAACTGGCTCTCAGCAATGTTCGTGACCAGTGTAGTCTTCAATTTTTTGTTATGAACAAAAACAGTCTGTAAAAATGTGGAAAATCATACAAAAAGATTTACATGAAAATATTTCGGCCAAACCATAATCGTGTATTGTAGCTTCCAGCATAGTATACATAATTTCAGCATCAAAACACCAAGTACATTCAATTGCAAGGGAATAGGTTATATTTCTTGCTGATAAATCATTATATAATATCACTAAATAATCTTAAGTATCTACAAACCGTAAATTGATTGATGTTCAAGCACTTCCTACATATTTATTGCAAATGTTTCATGCATCATCAAAGGCATATTGCAAGAAGAAGTTTTCTTTTAACATATAGAAATTTAGAATCCTTAGGACAAACTTTTAAAAACGTAACACCTGCCTTTACATGAGAGTGCCATATTCTATTTCGAAGCTAATAATTCCGTAAAAGGAAGAAAATATAATATGATCAATCAATCAGATAAGTTGACACTGAAACAAGTATGTAAAGTTTTTTAAAAAAAAAAAGAAAAAAAAAAAGAAAAACAAGACAAAGTATAGAACAAATAGCAAGGTGAAAAAAAAAAAGCAATAACAATGACCTTTGAAGTTAACATTTCTCTTCTAAGTTCACACATGGACCTAATTTAGTTTCATGAAAAAGTGGCAACTTTAGTTCTCTAAGATGCATGCCCGTATCACCCAACAACTTGATTCGTCCTATATCATTGTAGATATGCTGGCTACAAGATAAAAAACTATTCCAACCCCATTGGCATCGATGATGAAAAACAATGTGACAAGAAAGACATGTTTTAGGATAGAACCCCATTGGCACTGATGATGAAAAAAAATGTGACAAGAAAGACAAGTTTTGGGAAAGAAGTGAGTCATAAATTATTCCTACAAATTTCCAACTTTAGCACCATATATTCTACAAGAAAAGGAAGTTGCAGTGGTCTAAACTTAAAATAACAAAGTCAAGTCATGCAATAACATCCCCTAAAGCTTTCTAACACTTACATCCGATCATTTTTCATCTATGTTCCTTGTTTATAAACCCAAAAAATAGCATATAAATGGGTTATGTATATAAGAATCTTAATATGAAAGCGAATACAACAGTGCAATAATAAATTTCCTAGTTCATTTCACCTTAGATGATGGACAGATAGTTCTACACTGCAGCACATATGAAGAAAACCCATTACTTAGCAGAAATCAATTAAATCCTTTCAAAAGATTACTTGGATTCAAGCCATCACATAAATAAAAGATAGCATGACATAAGCTAATATGACAATACATTAATCATCACATGAGTTAACATTTTATTTTTGACTCATCTTTTGTTGAAGATCTCTGGCTTTCAATACAAGAGAAAAATTTCTGTCATTAGTTATTATTTTTTGTAAGCTCTAATCACCATATTAACAATAATTACAATCATTGTTGTTCTGGCTTGCACTATAATACATTGACATCATTGTCTAATGAGGCATGCAAAAACTTTAAATATTAGTATCAAGAAATCAATGCACAAGAAAAATTACAATTAAGATGATTTCAAAATTGGAAGGATCTACAAGAAAATATTGCAAAATAAAATTATTTGTCATTACCTATATAGTTTCCAAAATCACGACGAGATGTTAAAAGGACAAGACATCAATACCAGCTTTCAAAATGGGGATTTCCCTGGCTTGCCATTTATAATTTCTATTATTATATTTTTTTTCCTTTCTTAACAGACTAAATGTAATTTAAGATTGAGCATGATTGTCTTGTTGGAATAAAAAATGAGGAACTGCTTCCACTAAAAGCAATACATCAGTTTTCCACATCAATGTGAAATAATTTCATTTTTCATTTATTTCCCTCGCTTTCTCATCAACCAAAAAACACCAAATCATCAAACATAAAGCAACAAAACATTAACTACCAAAAAAAAAAATCATCATCTCTCCAAATCAACACATTTCACAAAATTATAAGAGACCAAAGCATACAATCATTACAATCACAACTGCAAACCCTGCAATATCACCCCATCAAAAATTTTCTACAGACATGCAAAACTAGTACAAAGTTCTAACCAAAAACTAATGGAATGATAACAATAACCAAAGAATAATAATTGCGAAAACTGGAAAGAAAATTGGGGGATAGTTACATGAAACAAAAATTCACAAAATACAAAAAGAATTGGAAAATCAAGAAGTAGCTTGATCTGGCTAAGAGAATAAAAAGATTATTTCAGTTTGTGGCCGAATCAGAGAACAATAAATAAATCAAGAAATCCTAACTCACAATGCAAAAAAAAAAATAACAGATTCGAAAATCCACAAAAAAAAAGAAACAGATTTAGAACAAAGATTTATAGCAAATTGACAAGTTTAAATGTACTTATAAAATCGATTGCAGCATGTCATGAAATAGATTTACGAAAGATGCAAGGATGGGTTGCTGCATAGAGCTTTGGATTGATCGATTGCATGAGGATAGACTAAGTGAAGTGGGTCTTCTGGATGTTTGAAAGCACTATGCTTTTGAGCTCTGCTGGATTAGACAGCAATCAAATAGTTTCTCCAAGACCTAGAGTTGAACGCAACTAGAATAACCAGTGGCAAGTAAATGTTGCAATAAAAAGCTCAACAGAGGAGAGCCGTTGGATTAGATGGTTAAGTTAAGTCCCTAATTCAACGGCCTATGTAACTGTTGTATCAGTTCAACTGCTGGACTGCAGCCGTTTCCAGTATTTGACCTCTAACAAATAAAAATTACAGGAACCTATACAAGGGATATAGGAGCCAAAATTATAATTAGTGTGTACATCCCTCTTGCATTTAATAGGCTACTATTTCCACAAAACTCAATAAAAAAAATATGTATATATGTATGTATGTATGTACGTACATATGAATAGAAGGAAAAAATACCATCAAGTCATCTTAAATACATGGTAATTATGTAGAAAACATTACAACCAATGTCTTACATATATAGTTAAAAGGTGATTATTTTTAATGCCAACTTATTACCTTTTAACCCTCAAACAACGATAGATCAATATTCATGATAGATCAATATTCAATATTTTGTGTCATAAAATTAAGTTCATATAACCTGATCATATAATAATAATAATTATTATTATATTAATAATAAACTCTCTTTGATGTACATATGTCCTCCTAAATGATAGCGAAGTTTATAAGTTTTAAGTAGCTGTTATTATACCGTATAAGTGGCTTAGCTGTAACAAGTTATACACGCACAATCTCGCGTGCTTTGTTAGGTTGGTGTATATTATTACCTAGACAAGTCTCAGAAGCAAGAGTTATTCAGCCTTATCCTCAAACTTGGGATTCAGCGTACTTTCTTGTTTAGATCTGATCTACTACTGCTTAAACTAATCAATAATGTTGGTTTCTCCTTAATTTTTTGGATTAAGGTAAAATATATTCTTTTTTTTTAATTGTATTTGCTTACCAACCGGATATCATATATATGAAAACCACATGAAACGACAAAATAGACATTCAGGACGTGGGTCATAAGTCTTGGTTAAAAACATTGTTTAACTTTTAAAAAATAGGAATTACATGATGACGCCAAATGCCTATTAATCTACGGCGTTACGTTAAAATCGAAGCCAGCCAGAAGGATCGTGCTTCTCATTTGACTTCAGTTATTCTCGCAAAATGATTTCAGACAATAATTTCATGGGAATTACGTGAGTAATTGATCCGCGTGTTTATTGTTTACCTAAATTTATTTTTTCGTGTATATATAGACATACACATAAAATAAGGCTCCAGTCTGGGATCCCGTAAATTACTTGGATCTGGACCTTGCATTCTCAACCCCTGGATTGATCGAACGGTTCTAATAAAAGCTAATAGATAACTTCTCGGTACAAGACAAAAGCTATTTACTAATCATTTAATTCATACTTTTGTACGGTTTCTCGCTCCTCCATTTTTCTCTCAAAACACTTCTCTCTCCACCATTTGCTTGCTCGCGTTGGTCAGCACACATTATTCAACCACGAAGATAAGTTTATGTGTATCTTATGACATATATTTGTGTTACTAAGATGCTCGATTTTACTTTGATTATCTATTTTGAGTTCGAATTACATCTTTTGCTGATCAAGAGATTGAAGGCAAAAAAAAGGAGGAATACTTTGCAAGGGTCAGAAGGAAGAAATAGAAAGAGAAATCTGCAATTCCATTGCAACTCAAGAGTCAAGACTACCCGTCTTTGACTTTTGCAGACATTGTTAACTTCTCTTCTCAAGGTTACACTATCATGAAGGTGGGTCAAAAAATGTCTTTCCTATCAAATCTAAATTATAATAAAATTTTCGCAGTATGCTAGCTAGAGAGAAATGGAAGGGAGTTAAAGGACGCACATAAACTAAGAAACTACAAATGTCAAAGAGAAAGCTTCTTTAAGGGATTTTGAAAGAAAAGTGAAAGAGGCCGTGAGGAGAGAGAAGGGATCTAGACATGTAAGACTAAGAGTGTGTCATGGGAGAGATAAAGGTTGATAGGGACAAGCAATCAATTTCTCTTTTCACTGTGACCAAGGCATTTCAAAGCAGCTGGTTGAGTAAAAATGAATAAAAAATGACCGAGTCAATTCGAATAAAAAATGAATTTATATTTAAGAACATTTAGCACTATTATATAATGTTATATTATTAGAGAATGTGTGAAGCGCATTAAATGCTCTCGTAGAGGCATCCATGGGCAGATTTTACAGAAAAGCTGATCGGCTACCGTTAGCCCCCAAACAAAGAACAAATTTGATGACTTTTTTTACAAATCTAAACCCAAGTATAAAAGTATCAAAGTAATAAACCAGATGAGAGCGAAGTCGATTCACAAAAAAAGAAATTTTAGAGTTACAAATTAAAAGTGAATAAATACGATATGAATGATTCAAAGATATGATAAGATATTATTAACAATAGTTAAGAATAATTAAAATACGCAAATAAAAAGAATTAACATAATAATAATGGAAGGTGAGGTTAGGAGATCTGTCCTTGATATTTCAAATAAAGATAAACAACCAATTTTAGTTATATGAATTATATTTGCTTCGTTACTAATATTTATACCACTTCTTGTAAATGGGTTCAAGCATCCAATGTGCTAATCTTCATATGTCAACAACAAATCAAGGTTCTTAACTAGATTCTTGTCGGTAAGGAAGAACCATACGACATCTAAAAAGGATCCAAGTATTTGATGTGCTAAAGATTGTCTACAATGGATTAAGACCTCCACTTTACCAGTGGTGTCAAGATTGATCAAGAATATAAATAATATAAAATAAACAACACAAGATTATGATTATTAAGAACCTATCAAGGGTTAGAGAATCTTTATTCTCATATCAAGGGTTTTACCTTTTTATGTTAGCAAAAGAGAAATTAAAAAAACATTATGAAACAAAAGAAACAAATTGCAAGAAAAATAAGATTTATTAATAGTATAACACACAAGAGAGAAAAACACAATACAAGATTCCAGCCAAGGTCAAGATGCCCTAATAGATCACAAGACACCTCTATTTATAGATACATTTAGGGGCAAACTTGTCAAATTACAAATGAATACTTGTCAAATATTAGGTGCACCAACTTTGACAATTAGGGTAATTAGGTGAACTGACTTTGACCAGCAATTTTGACATTGAATTATTAAGAATTTTGATCACATGCCTTCATAAAATCGTAGATATTCTCTCAGCTTTCTAGAACATCTTGATTCATATGATTTGGATACGTATTTTGAGAGATATGGTCA